>PVKU01002532.1:29501-222952 GCA_004027475.1 Anoura caudifer
AAAAAAAAAAAAAAAAAAAAAAAAAAAAAAAAAAAAAAAAAAAAAAAAAAAAAAAAAAAAAAAAAAAAAAAAAAAAAAAAAAAAAAAAAAAAAAAAAACAGAAAAAAAATGGCTCAAATCGGAGAACAAGTCAAAGCCCCAGAACCAATTCATCTAAGCGACAAAGAGATAGCCAACCTATCAGATGCACAGTTCAAAGCCCTGGTGATCAGGATGCTCACAGAATTGGTTGATTTTGGTTGCAAATTAGATGAACAAATGAAAAATAAAGAAAACCCTGCCATAATGGTAGCATTTTAAAATTAATCTAAACAGATTAAGTCACTTTTTTGCACAACTAAGTCTTGAAAAGACTATTAACAGTTCTTAATGATCTATTCATATTATAGCTTTAATATACCTTTTAATATACCTTATGTCCAAGGTGTTTCAGTGAGATAGCACAAGGAACACTGTCAATAAAATATGTAGATTATAGATAGTTGCCCAAAAGCAAATTTAATGACCTCAAATCAAAAAGAACTTTTAGAGTTAACAAGGTGATATGTTTAAGATCTATATATCCTCAATACGGACAAACCAATAAAATGGCATTTGGTAAGATACGTTGAAATACAACTTTCAAATGATATTCCACCTCTCAGGAATTTGGTTCATCTCTGATGGTGTATCACCATCACCATCATTATTAGTGATTTGAAGCGTGTCTCTTACCTTCCTAAAGTCTAAGAACAATTTGCTGCTGAATGGTAATTATTACAATCTGTTCTATATTACTAGTTTACATGTACCTTTTATTCTCCTGTATTATCTTTTGAATGATATTTGAATACATTTAGTTTTGCTTGCTTTTGAATTTTACTATAATTGTGTATGCTGTAGGTAAATTTGGGGACTTCTACCTTTTTATTTATTTATTTATTTTTACTTGTTCAAGTACAGTTGAATCCATTTCCCCCAATTCCCACCACCCCAGTCATCCCCACTTCCCACCCTTAATCCTACCCCCCTTTGGTTTTGTCCATGTGTCCTTTATAAATATTCTTAAAAATCCTTCCTCCTTTTCCCCCCATTATGCCCTCCCACGTCCCCTCTGGTTACTTTCAGTTTGTTCTTAACTTTGCTGTCCCTGGCTATATTTTACTTGCTTATTTGTTTTGCTAATTAGGTTCCACTTATAGGTGAGATCATATGGTATTTGTCCCTCACTGCCTGGCTTATTTCGCTTAGCATAATGCTCTCCCATTCCATCTATGCTGTCACGAAGGGTAGGAGCCCCTTCTTTCTTTCTGCAGCATAGAATTCCATTGTGTAAGTGTACCATAGTTTGTTGATTCATTCATTTACTGGTGGGCACTTACATTGCTTCCAGCACTTGGCTACTGTAAATTGTGCTGCTATGAACATTGGGGTGCATAGGTTCTTTTGGATTGGTGTTTCAGGATTCATAGAGTATAATCCCAGCAGTAGAAAAAGGGGCAGAAGCATAAAAGAGACTGTAAAAACAGTCTCTTCAACAAATGGTGTAGGGAGATCTGGACAGCTACATGCAAAAAAATGAAGCTCGATCGCTAACTTATACCATGCACAAAAATAAATTCAAGATGGATAAAAGTTTTAAATATAAGTTCTGATACCATAGACATCCTAGAGGAGAAGATAGGCAAGAAAATCTCAGATATGCCACACAGCAATATTTTCCCTGAAATGTCCCCTAGAGCAAGGGATGTAAAGGAAAGAATAAATAAATATGACTTCGTCAAAATAAAAACTTCTGCATGGCTAAAGAAAAGAGAACCAACTGTAAGGGAAAATATATTTGCCAATGACACCTCAGACAAGGGTTTGATCTCTAAAATATATGAAAATCTCACATGACTCCACTTCAGGTAGATGAACAACCCAATTGAAAAATCGGCAAATGACTTGAACAGACACTTCTCCAAGGAGGATATACAAAGGCCCAGAGACATGTGGACTTCCATCTTTGCGGACTTCATTGTGTTTCCATGATTCATACATGTTATTATGTATTGTGGCAGTTTACTTATTTTTTCCCAACCACTTAATGATTACCTTTATTGACATATAATGAATATACAATGTACTGGAAAGATTTTAATATACAATTTGATAAGTTTTGACTATCGATACACCCTTGAAACAGTCAGCTCATTGTGATAGAATGGGAATAATTCTGAGAGAGCCCACTCAAGGACCATGGAGAACAATGGACTGGGCATCACTTTCAGGGGCAGAAATGAAGCTTAAATCAAGAAATACTCCAACCCCACAGTAATGGAACCTGGAAAACTTAAGACAGCTGACTTTCAGAACTGCTGCAGAATAATGCAATACACTTGCAATCCTTGACCTTGGTGAACGGTAGTGTCTTGAGGAGTTAAATCATAAAACCACTGCACATTAGTTGTGTGGAAAACAGATCATTTATTTTTTAACTTTATAGGTGTCCAGATTAAGAAAAGTAACTTTCAAAGAGACCCATTTGAACCTGATATAGGAGTCAGATCTTTGAGACTGATACTGCGATTGGATGGTTTATTTGAATACCTTAGAAGATAATGAATTTTTAAATTACTTTCATATTATATTTGGGAGAAAAGGAAATAATTAGGGTCAATGAGTAAATTATGGTAAATTATGTATATTACCAGCCCCAGGTATTGTCTCCTCACATTCTTGTCTTTTGTGCTCATTTTGTAGTCTTTCCCAAACTCTTTTTCTTGGTTTTCCACATTGTTGTGACTATGTAGTCAGGAACCAGCTGGAAGCAGCTAACCTCTTGAAGAAACGGACTTTGCTTAGTAAAAGCCAAGCTCTCCCATCTGAGAGTACACAAGCCACCTGGCCCTAAATTCTACTGACAAATCCTAAATGACGCGATTCAAAACATAAGAAAACAATGTTTAGAATAAATGCAGAAAAATAGTTTTGTGATCTTAGCATAAGCAAAGAATTATTAAACAGGTTATAACTTGGACTAATCATAAAAGAAGTGACCAATAAATTGGACATTTTTAGAATTAAAAACTTTTTTTCATCAGAGGACAGTATTAAGACAGTGATAAAGTAAGTCACAGCCTGGGAGAAGGGGATATATAATATATGTAAAATTATGTATATAATTCTACAACATTTATTATAATTTAATAACATGTTTTATAATATGTGGTTTTATGTATTGCATATGCATAATATATTCATAATACATATTGTATAACATATAAATACCTAATATATATATATGCATGTGTCTAATTCCTACTGCACTTATTTAAGCCCTAATATCCAAGATATAAAGGACTACAAATAAAACAGAAAGTCTGAAACCCTAATAAAAATAGAAATAAAAGCAAAATTTGAACTGTCATTTCACAATAAAACGTTCAAAAATGTTCTCAATTTCTTTAGTTATTAATAAAATTCAAAGTAAAAATATAAAGAAATATCACCAAAAAGACTAAAACACAAAAGACTGTCAATATTGTTTTAACAAGGTTGTGAAGCAAATTTAATACTGGCTGGAGTAATAATAATAAAATCAATCATTTTGGAACTTACTTTTATTATTTACATAAACTGATCATAGTATACCCCATGACACAGAAATTTCCCCTCCTTGTTGTATGTCCACAAGATGTTCATACTTAAACATAGCAGAGACATTTAAAAAATGCTTATTATAGCATTATTCATAAAACTAAAATGTACACAATAGAAATGTCTATCAATAAAAAATAGAAGCTTCCTCTTATCCATAAAATTAAATAGAACAACAAGAATTATTAGGCTGAGGATACATACCACATGAATGAATTCACAGGCATTTTTCTGAACAAAAGGCACTAAATAATGTGGATTACATGATTCCATTTATATAAATATCAATAATAGAAAAGTCACTAATCCCAAAGTAATAGAAATCACTAGAGTATACCCTTAGCAGTGGAGGAAATAAAAACTTTGACAGTTCATAAAAAAGATTTATGCATTTTTAGCAAAATCTATTTCTTTCTTCTTTCTTTCCTTTTTCTTTTGCCATATGATCTCACCTATAAGTGGAACCTAATCAATAAATCAAACAAGAAAGCCACATATAACCAGAGACACTGAAATTAAGAACAAACTGACATAATGGAGGTGGGAGGGGATAATAGGGGGGAAATGGGGAGGGTTTTCAGGAACATGTACAAAGGACACATGGACAAAACCAAAGCAGGGTTGGATCAAGGGTGGGGAGTGGGGATGGCTGGGGTGGTGGGGAGTCATGGGGGAAAAGTGGAGACACCTGTACTTAAACAATAAAAAAATGTGAAAAAAATTTCTTGGTTTCAATGACAATAAACTTTAAGTTAAATTTGTGAAAACTTGATATCCACACTCATGGCTTTGGGGTTTCTGTACTGCATTGTGTATGTTATAATTTTATAAGGAAGAAAATAAACAGTTCTGTTAATACCTATGCATTTACAGTCTGTGAAAACTCAATTTATTAAAGTGCTCTTTGCAAATTAGCTTCCTTTTCTATAAAAAGTAAATAAAAACATCTATTTCATAGTAGTGCTAGAAAGATAAGCTAAGCCAACCCATAAAAAGGGCTCATTCTGATTTTCTCCTAAAATACAGATGTTTATAATAATAAAATAAAATGTTATACATTTTACTAAATAACCCATTTACTTCCTTAACTGTTTCAATCAATAAAATGTGAAATATTTGAAGTTGAAATTAACAGGGACACTAACATTTGTAAACAACCATTCTAGGTAACACAATCTTGTAGTCTTGGGTAGTCCACGTACTGGCCTTTATCCACATGGGACAGCCAGAGACTCTCACCCACTGTTCCACAGCGTGTCCGAGATTACCTAGCAAAAGTGTTACACACACTATTTCTGTTAAAGTTACTGACCTTAAAGCCTTCTGTCCCGAACTTAAATGCTCAGAATTGTTAGCAGTTAATTTATTTATGCGATAACGAAAGATGTAACATAAATTAAACAGAATGGATAGCATAAGTAGCCCCAAATTAGTGAAACAGAGCCCTTCACTCTCCAAGTTTGGGGGCATGCTAAAATCTGCTTAGCTGCTGAAAGATGGATTGACCAGATGTGATCTGCATCCCAGACAGAATGTTATGTATGACTCTAGAAAACGGACCAAATCAATTCAAAATTTAATGTGCTTTTATGACATATTTATCCTGATGTCCCTGAATTATTAGTAAATGCTTAGGATCTCAGAAAATATAAACACAAATAAAAAATCACTGGTGTTGGTACCATCAAGCTTTAATATATGAAACATTATAAATAGACTTGAAATGTGTTACAATCTAGTACATCTTCCCTGTTTTTAAATAATTTCTAAAGTACTTTGGTATATTATCACTCAAAAATATTTTTTACTTTCAATAATTACATGCATATGGTATGTATTAGGTATGATATATATGTATATTTATATATACATATATAAATATATATATATTCATTCCTGTATGGATACTTGACTGGTGGTAATAGTCACCTTGCAGATGAATGTGAAATATGTAATGCTAAATATTATATGTGGATTTTTTATCTAGATTTAAAAGTTAAAAAAAGTGCTCCAGTTAAAACATCTGAACATATTCTAAATTAGAGACAATTATTTCTTGATTTGGGAGTAAGCAAAATTTTTTAAAATTTACTGGAGAGCACTATGCTAAGTGAAATAAGCCAGGCAGTGAGGGACAAGTACCATATGATCTCACTTTTAACTGGAACATGATCAACAAGAGAAAAAAGCAAATGAAATATAATCAGAGTCATTGAAATTAAGAACAGTCTAACAATAGCCAGAGGGGAGGGGAAGGGGATAGTGGGGGGGAGGGTTTTCAGGAACTACTATAAAGGACACATGGACAAAAACCGAGGGGGAGGGTGGAAGCAAGGGAGGGAGGTGGGTTTGGGCGGGGGAGAAAATACGGACAACTGTAACTGAACAACAATAAAATAATTTTAAAAATTTTATTGCGGTGACATTGGTTATTAAAATTATATAGCTCTCAGGTATGTAATTCTGTAATGCATCACTGTACATTGGATTGAAATATTAAATACGAAGGAAAATTGCTAAGTTGGATAATATTAAATTAGATCATGAATGGGAACTCTGCGTGCTTTCCACCCAACTTTTCTATAAATCTGAACCTGCTCTTTAAGAAGTTGTCCATCGGGGGCACGCCCTCCCATCGTGGCCACGGAGGCGGCAGGCTCCAGTGCGATGAGATAGCGGAGCCGCCCGGAGACCTGGCCCAGGCCCACACACCGCAGCTCAGGGAGGCGGCGGGCGAAGACGGAGCGCGTTCTTCGAGACCCACAGAATGCCCCGAAGTTGACCTTTTGTTTGTTTGTTTGTTTATGATCACTTTCTAATTCGGGCCTCTGCAGCTCTAGGAAAATTGAAACTCTTGTGTGGAGAAGACGAAGATTGTTCAAATCCATCAAACCTTCTCAAGCTTTGCACACAGGCTCTTTCGGACGTGACCTGCTTTGAGGGGAACAAGCTCGTAGATGAAGGTGACACCGAAGACTCTTTGCGGAAAGCAAAAGAGCTGATCGCGTTTCTTTCGGAACCAGAAATTTTACTTAAAGGAAATAATATGAACCCCAAGCCCTGCAGTGTGCTTGGGGATGAGCTCCTGGAATCTCTCTCTTGGTGATGAGGAGCCCTGTTTTATAGGTGTTGTCATTCTCCGACCAAAAGGAGAGAGTGGGTCGTGAGAAAATCTACTCTGCTTAAAGAGGACCTTGCTGATGCAGTCGGTTACTTGCTACAGACACTAAATTCTTGGTGTCCTACCCAGTTAAACGAAGGAGTTTCTTTCTGAGACCTAGACACAGCTAAGTTGCGGGGTGAAAGACTATTCAGTGGCATCCGTTTGCCGGCTATGATGTGCAGTGGAGAAATGTGTACCTGGGGGTTGACGCATTGGGCAGATCCACAGCCAGGAAACCATGTTTCTGGAGCAAGCTGCACCACACACACATCCTTGATTTCCAAAAAGTAGGAGGAAAAAAAATGGAAAAAAGTATGTACCTGTGTGCAAAGGACCCCTAAAGGAACAAGAATGGAATACGACGAATGCAAAACAAATTTTAAACTTCTTTCAGCATCGCTCTAACTGGTAAGTTTACCCAGTCTTTTTCAAACAAAAACAAAAAGACCCATGAAATGGAAATGTCCCAGAAAAGAAGAGGCATTGGCACTGAACTTAAGAACGTCACGCTACGTAAAGATGTCCAGTGTGTTTACCCTTTGTGAAATGCCACCACCGTATTTCCTTATACATTCTTAAACCTATGAAGGAACGACTCTTTCGTTTCTAAAATGGCATGTCTGTTATCCTAACTCAGCCTGAACTACAAATATCCTGTAGCTAATACTAAGGAGGAATCCAATTCAGCTGCACACAGATTTTTTTTTTTTCTGTTCCTTCAGGGTTTTTTTTATTGCAGTAAAATATAGCCAAATTGACCATTTTAACTGTTTTTAGATTATTTGCCTGTCTCTGCACCATGACGCCTGCTGTGCTTCAAAGGTTAAAATCAAGTAACCTCACTGCTTTAGGTATATGCTACAGATTTAAAAATTGGCAAAATTATGACAAATATTCAGAGTCCATTTCCAGAATAAGATAAATAATGAAAGACTTTCCCTGGCTGGTGTGACTCAGTGGACTGAGTGCTGGCCTGTGAACCAAAGGGTCACTGGTTCGAGTCTCAGTCAGGGCACATGCCTGGGTTGCAGGCCAGATCCTCAGTAGGGGGTGCTTGAGAGGGAACTACACATTGATATTTCTATCTCTGTCTTTCTCCCTCCCTTCCCCACCTCTAAAAATAAATAAATAAAATATTGAAAAAAACTGTCTATTAATTTAACAAAATATTTAATTTAAAGAGATAGACCTTGTGTTTATCTAAAAGCAACATGTAAACTGTGGAACACAAGCCAAAAATAACGTTATTGCCTACATGTGACATGAATAAATCCTACAAAGAGAAATTCCATGTTTGAACATATATCCAAGAAAAAAATGCATGTATGTATCCTTTAAATGTCATATACAATAATATTCAGATAGCTATTTTTCATATAAGCCCAAACTGGACACATCAAATATCAACAACAGGAGAATGAATAATATTTTGGAATATATTAATACAATGAATTATTCAACAGCAATGGAAATGAACAATTTATTCTTATACACAACAATAACAATAAATCTCATGAACCTGACATTGAACAAAAGCAGGTAGTTTTAGAAGAACATTGTCATAAGAAGATAAATGAAAGTAATGACCACAAAAGGTCATGGCAGTGGTTTCTGAGATGATGATAGTCTGCCTTGGCCAGGGAGGTGGTTAAACTGGAGTTTGTTTTATAATGTACACCTAGCTCTATATGTTATTAATGCACTCTTCTGCAAGTATACCACATTTAAAATTACGTTTATTTTTTAAAACGTGGACACTGATGAACTGCACCATCTTAGTTCAGCCTATTAACAGAAACTCAGCCCATGACAGCAGAACCATTGCACACGCCATGTACATTGCAGTGAGCTGGTTGTGACACCTGTACTGTTCCATTCCTAAGAAGTATAAGGGTGAAATCTAGACTTAAGAACAATGTCCAGATGACTTAGCGTTTTGCAGCAGTAAAGCAAGCTTAACGTTCAATATGCTCATGGCGAACAACATCTCAGGTTTTAACCAGTTCTTTTTGCTAAAGTTCTTACAGGGAAATTGTTTTTGATGAACAAATTGTTAGACAATGCACACACTGTCTCCTAGGATGTTGAAGCGTGCATATTATGATTTTTGATTCTTTGTCTTCTCTACTTGATAGGGAAGAAGATAATGTGTCTAATTCACTGACGCATTGGAAGGCTTAGCAAAGTTCCAGAGAGAGAGAGTACAGGTTTGATATACATATATTCTTAAATAAAATTTTACTGCAATGGCATTCACCTTGGCAAATTCATTGCCAGGCTTACAAGTGTTTTGAAATCATATGCTGTTATTCAAAAAAATCACATCAGCCAAGCCAAGTCAAACATGGTTGACATAATTCTGGTCTGAGTACAGAAATGGCCTCCATTACTGGTTTTTATCATGCTTTTTGAACCATTTAGTTTTAATGTGAACTAAAATAAAAATTACTCATGCTATCATGTTTTCTTTATATCCTGCATGTGCCTCCCAACAGGTAAAGACAAAACAATGTGAGGAAACTGACTTAAGTCTTCTAAAGCTCCTGTAGACAAGTCCCTAAAGAATTCTTGAATGAGCATCCCATTAATAATCTTATCAAATTATTTTTGTTAGTTTATTAAGTTTATGCCTTAGCAATCCTGCTATTCTTGCAAACAATTTACAAAAGTTCTTCTAAGGAAGCATTTTAAATTAGTAAGGCACTCATCAGTGAGATAAAGTTCTACCACTTTCCATAGGCTGACATGCATGCTGACCACTTCATCCAGGCACAAAATTGCGTAAATACAATGCCATCCAAATGACATAATTTTTTTCTTTTATCTGATATTAGCCTTAACTCTCTGTCCCAAAATAGTTGACAAGAACAGGTGTGCCTGCTCTGTGACATCTAATAACACACGTTATACATCAAGTAATATATACTGCTCTTAATCAATTACTACAATAAAGTAAAATGATGTTATTGATAACAATAAGTATGAGTGTCCTTTCAAACATCTAAGACTTTATGTTCTGTTCCACGTTTACATTTACATCTGCATTTTGTAGATAAGGCAACTGAAGCTTACCTGTGTGGTAATTTCCTCAGGCTTATGTAGCTAGACAGGAGCAGAGGTGGAAACTAGCATCTGTCTACCAATGAATATGCCACCCAGTGGCAATACCACCACCATTAATATTATTTTTCCACCAAATTAACTAAATATTAAAAGCCAAGTATTAGGGTGCACAAGTGGTATTTCTCACACATCAATATTTCTCTCTCCTTTCCCCTCTCTCTAAAAGTAAATAAATAAAAATATTTTTAAAGTCAAGTATTATAATATACATATGTACAAAATTTTGATTGTCTTGACGTTTTTCTGATCATACCTCTTGAAAGGTTATGCGTAACTTAAATGTAAACTATTTCCCCATTAAGCACATATGCAGACATCCCTGATAAAGCTAGGAAGTCGTTCTGCAGAGCCCAAATCCTCAATCTCTGTGGACATGATCAAAATGACTACTTTGATCATGTATTTTTGATCGTGTTATTTTTGATCAAAAATAACTCGTTTATTTTTTTACTTTTACCTTTCCATTTTAAATGAACATACAGTTTGATATAAACTGTTCTTTAGCGATTCAATTTATGTGCCCTCTATATTTTTACTAATCCATAGGCATTGAGGAAAGTCTGAAAGATAAGTTTTTATGCTTTTTTTAAAATGAAGGTCTATCTTTGGATAAAAAATCTTACTAAAAATAAGGACAAAAAATTTCTTAACGATACCTCAATGTAATTTTTAATAACAGAAAGAATAATGCATGGAATTCTCTTGGCCTATTTATCTCTTCTCAGCTTAAGAAACACATTTTATGGTTTACTTCCAGATTTACTAGAAGGTAATTTTTAACTAGATTCAGAATATTATAGACCCACAAATTTTTTACTGAAATATTATTTCTTCCTGAGGAAGTAGAGAAATGGGGGGGGGGATTTTAAATGACAATAAAACCTTGTATTAACTAGTTGTATCATGTTTTTCCATTAAATGGTTTCATATGGGTTTATTTAGGCTTTGAAAATGCGTCTGAGTCTTCAAAATACCAAATGTATCTATAATTCCAATTATTTGATTTTACTTGCTCAACTTTATAAATTCTGAATGTTTGGCTCTTTAAACCAATGAACGAAATAAAGTTGAATGTTTGGTAAACACAGATTAAATGTGTCAAGTAACATGGTCTTTTTGACTCCACTACTTGCCAAAAGGAGCGTGTGCATCTGGCAGAATTAAAATCCATACATGTCCTACCGAAACACGGTGAAACTTCCGTTTTTCTCTCTGATGGAATTCGGTTGAGCTCAATCAAACAACTATCCAGCAGCCGCTCCCACTCCCTCCCCTGACCAATTCTTTTTGATTTTTCTAGACCCATTTCTATAGCTGGGTCACAAATTGGAAGTTGAATTGATTCATTTCATCCAGGGATCATTCAGAGAGGTCGCACAGGTGGTTCCGCTTTGATTCTTCCTTTTATTTTTGGCACTGAGATTAGTTCTTTTCTGTTCCTATCTCTACTTATTATCTCTCCCACTGAGTTTCTCTTTCTTGCGGAGCTCAGATACTTAAGGCAGAATAAGACTTTCTTTCTTCACTGTTTTTATCATCCCAACAATGTATCTCCCTGTAATGAGAGCCCACCTGTGATTACACCACTAGAACTAAAACTTAACTGTCCATGAAATTTATTGTGCATTGTCTGACTCATTTACACCATGCTATGCAGACCCTGAGCTCAACTGCAAGTTCACCTTCATATTGTTCCCAGCGTGAATCGTTGGTCACAGTTCACATGCAAATGTGAAGTTAGCTGGCACTTTTTTTGAGAATTTTTTATTGCTTCGTCAAACTTGGAGTTTGAGATATTCTGAAACTCCTTTCACTCTCCTGAAGAGTCGTGTTTTATTCTTCACTTGGGAAATAACACTTAGTTTTTCCCATCAAATTCTACTAAAATGATTATGTTCAGCATCTTAAAAAGGTTTTTTGTTTTTTGGGGGGTTTTTTGATGAGAGAGTTTCCTGCCATACATTATATGTTGATTATACAACATGAAATCTCCTACCAGGTAGGAATTCAGGTGTGGCCTATTTCAGAGTTGAGTCCTCCTTTAGGGTGGCTTAGATCACTGTCCAAACAACCAGGGCTTCACCTGGCGACTACTTGAAGAACTTGCTAATTGGTGTGTATCACCCTAGTCTAGCTTCCTTTCTAGCCTGTCGTTCAATAGCCCATTAGCAACTATTGTATTCCATTAATGTCTATTTCTGTGAAGAACTAGGAAATGCTGCCCTATGGAGAGCCCACACTTCCCGAAATCATTACTATACTTGCTCTGGAAAATTTGTGGCTGGCAGTATTTTGGAGTAGTAAATATATAGCTATTTGAATCTGGGGGAAGATTATTTTAGCACCTGCATTTTTCCTTTCTTTATTGTCACCGTGGGAAAAACATATTCTTGCAAATGTGCTTATTAAGTGCAATTCCATTCAGATTAAGGAGTATGTGTTTGGGCTCTTTCTGCTGGATACACGATTCTGTGATAAGTAGGAATACAGTTGAGTTTTGCAAAATATTAAGCTTTGGATAAAGACAATAACAAAGACCAGGCATATCTTTAAAGCTAAAGGAAAACACTGCCAGGGAATACAAGTGTGTTTTTATAAAACTAATGTTGGAAAGAAAGTATTTATACCATGAATCGGTCTTTAGTTTCACCTGCATATAACATTTTTCCTGCTGAAATCTGTTAGCCACTCCGTGTCTACAGTATTCACCTTAACACACACGTTATGTGTTCTATTCAACTGACTAGAGATTCATCATGTCTCCTGAGTTTAAAGTATGTTTTTCCTAAGTGTTACTCCTTACTCATTGATTTTTTTAATATGAACTTCATTTTTTTTTAATTGTAGTCATTTATTTTTATAAGGGAAGGGAGGGAGAATGAGAGGGGGAGAAACATCAATGCGTGGTTGCCTCTCCTGTGCCCTGCACTACATACCTGGCCCGCAACCCAGTCATGAGCCCTGACTGGGAATTGAACCAGCAACCCCTTGCTTCGCAGACTGGCACTCAATCCACCGAACCACACCAGCCAGGACTGAATTTTATTTTAATAATTGTAACTATCATGCCAAATATTTGAGTTCCAAGACCTTGAATGTCGACAATTGTCTGTTGCAAGTGCTGAGTACACAAAAGCTCCTCTCCTTATGAGCACTGCAACATTTCTCTCCGCCCTTACAGTCTTAGGTCTCAGTACTTCTAATGCGCTCTGGAGGGTTACAGAGGTTCAGAAAAGTGCCCAGTGGTCATGAGCATGCTGGTGCTAATGCATGTTCTATTAGATAGGTTCTTTTGGGAAAAGGCACATCGGTGCTCACTCTTTTGTGCTCCACTTGGACATTAGGGATAGAGCCAGCCTACAAATTGGGTTAATTCCCCTGTTCCTGTCATCACTGTGGAAGGTTTGTCTTGCCCAGAAGGATACTTTACACATTTGCGCTGCCAGTTGGCCCTTTATTTTTACCTTCTACAGTTCCCTTTAAATAAGCAGTTTTATTCCATTTATATATTTTATTTATTCACTTATTCTTTCATTTATTCAAAGACTTTCTTTATAAAGCTCCTACCAAGTTTCAAGGGCAGACAGATGAATCAATGAGACGATCTATTTTCCATACAGTAACAAGAGTAATTTTTATTTCATGTAAATCAGGTCATGTTACTATCTTGCTGAAACTTGTTATGATTGCTTTTCATCTTACTTTGATATAAAAAAATCAAAACTTTAATCATTGTCTCCTGGGTTACAGAGCCCTACAGTTGCTGACACCTGCTATTTCCTCAACATTATGTCCTTCACTCTTCCTTCCCACTCACCAAGACCCAGACCTATAGCCCCCATAGTGCTCCACACTTTATTGTCCTACCAGGGAGAGGGGAGCCTTGCATTTCTCTGTCTACATGTTTTTGCCAGGCTGGCTTCTAAATACCAATGAGGTATCTGCTTCTATGACTTTGTGAAAGAGATTTCTTCACCAACAAATTTAAATTAGTTACCTCTCCCAATAACATTTTATCACTTCATGCTTTTGCATTTTCTTCAGCATGTAAATACTATTCAACATTTTCTTCTCATTTATGTGTTTGTTTTTCATCTTGCCCACTAGACAAAGAAAACATGAAAGTTTGAAATTGTTTAATATCTACACAGTTGGATCTTCACCCATGAGGTCTAAATCTGAACCTCGAAGGGAGGCCTTCGCAAAGTATGCTCCTTCCTTGAGTACTCTACCTTAGTTACAGAAGTAGTAGCTGCTCCCAAATTATGCTGTTTTTGGATTCTTTAGAGTTCTTGTGGCAGGAGAAAAATACCCCCTCAAAGATGTCTATCCCTAGTCCCTGCAGCTAGCGAATTCGCCACATTTTATGAGAAAAGGAAATTTACAGATGTGATTAGGGTTATCAACTTTGGGATGGGGAGATTATCTGGGCACGTCCAATCTAATTACATGAGTCCTTCAAATCAGAGAAACTTTCCCAACTATAGTCAGAGAAAGACATGATGATGGAAAAAGGGCCAGAAAAATGCAAGATGAGAAGGATTAAACCGTGACTGGCTTTTGCAGGTAAGGAAGGGAGTCAATGAAGCAGAGTATGTGTCTCTAGAAGCTGGAGAAGCAAGGGAATAAATTTTCAGCTAGGGAAGAGAGCACTCGCAATATCTTTATTTTAGCTCAATTGAACATATGTCAGACTTCTGACAAACAGAACTGTCACGGTAAATTTTTATTGTTTTAAGTCTTTAAGTTTGTGGTGATTTTTTAGAGCAACCATAGGAAACTAATAGTTTTCTGTACTGTTAAACTGCAATTCCCCTTTTGAAGTTAATTAGTCTTTATATTAAATTGGTTTTTATATTCTGTATGTTAAATTGTTTCTATTCCAAATAGTGCTATTTCTGTCTTCCCACTTAACAGAATTTGTGTTGGGAGTGGTTCCAGGAGATACTCTCAAAAATGGAATTTTGGTCTTGGTTTGGTGGTAGTTCTTCTCTTTGAGCTCAAGCGACCCAGATTCTTTCCAATGGAAAATGGGATTCCCAAAATCCATGACCTGCAGTGGGAGCCTAATTGACGACTCCGCCCACTCTCCGTGGTTGTGATGATGTTCAAACTGAAGCAAGCGTCGTGGGATGCAAGTGGCTGCTGCATTTGACTCTTCTGGCCATGGTCGAGATGACAAATACTCTGGGGACTTCGCTGAAACACTGACAGGAAGAAAACACCAAGATCATATCCTATCACATGCATCCAAAGTCCTTGTCTGGGAACTGGAGAGCTGCTCGGATGTCTCTTTGATATCTCATGTATTGCTCAGCTAGACATCATTCTCCATAGCGTATTGATACTGATATACTTACTAGACATTCCAGATTAAAGGTTGTGGAGTTGAAGGTGACACTGCCAGCTCCCCTGGTTGTTTGGCTAGAATTTGAATTCACTTACGGTCTACAATAAGTGAGATTAGTATCAGCAAACTCTCAGGAATAACATAAGAAAATTAAAAAGTCTTAAGGACAAAATAAATAAATTGTGCAAGAATTAAAGTCTAATTCTCCAAAGAGGACGTACAGATGGCCAATAGAAATAGAAAGTAAAGATGCTCAACATCACTAATCACCAGAAAAATGCCAATAATGCAAATTAAAACCACGACGAGATATCACCTGTCAGAAAGGCTGTTATCAATAAATCAACAATCAACAAACGTTGGAGAGGATGTGGAGACCAGGGTACCCTCATGCTCTTTTGGTGCCACCATGTGGAAGTCAGTAGGGAACTACTTCAAAAAATTAATAATGGAACTACTTTATGACTCAGTAATTCCACTCTGGGTACATAACTGAAGAAACCTAAAACACTAATAAGAAAAGACATAGGCATCCCTATGTTCATTGTAGCACGTTTCACAATAGCCAAAATATGGAGGCAGCCCAAATGCCTATCAACATACTGGTCCATAAAAATGTGGTGGTACAGCTATGAGTATATACAAGGGAATATGACTCGCCTATAAAAAAGAATGTTATCCTACCATAGTGCAGGTATGGATGGGCCTAGAGGGTATTATACTAAGTGAAATAAGTCAGACCGAAAAAGACAAATACAATATAATTTAACTTATACGTGGGTCTAAAGAGCAAAATAAACAAACAAACAAAACAGAAAGACTCATGGAAACAGAGAACAGACGGATGATGGTTGGGGAGCCTGGTGAAAAGGCAAAGAGATTAAGAAGTACTAATCGGACCCCGGCTAGTGTGGCTCATTTGATCAGGGCATCATTGTCCCATAGACCAAAAGCTTCCCAATTTCATTCCTGATCATAACACATGCCCAGGCACCCACATTGTCGGTTTGATCCCTGTCAGAGAACACATGAGAAGGCAGCCATTCGGTGTTTCTCTCTCACATCAACGTCTCTCTCTCTCTCTCTCTCTCTCTCTCCCCCCCCCCTCAAGCAATTAAAGTGTCAGGTGAGAAAATTAAATACATAAATAAATAAATAAATAAATAAATAAATAAATAAATAAAATAGTACTAATTGGTAGTCACAAAATAGTCACAGGAATGGAGAATACGGTCCATGTACAATGCTAGGTGCTGCATGAAATATCAGAGGGTATCACTGTGTAAGGTACATGATAGGCCACTATGCTATACATCTGAAACTAATACAAAATAGTGTTGAATGTAAATTGTGATTGAAAAATAAAATTAAGGTGATTAAGATGGTAAAGTTTGTATGTATTTTACAACAATTGAAATTATTTAAACAGAAAATTATTAAGAAGCTAAAGAAAAACAATCAAAGTCTTACGGATAAAGGAATATTGGCATGGATTTATCATATATGACTTGCACACAGTCCTGGAAGCACAGAGAGTCCCAAAAAAGATGGGTGCAAAGAAGCCCACTCCAAGACACATCATAATTAAAATGCCAAAATTTAAAGATGAAGAGAGAATCTTAAAAGCAGTAAGAGAAAAAACTTAGTTACCTACAGGGGAACTCCCATAAGACTGTGAGCTGATTTCTCAAAAGAAACTTTGCAGGCCTAAAGGGATTAGACAGACATATTCAAAGTCATGAAAAGCAGGGACCAACAGCCTGGATTGCTCTACCCAGCAAAGATAGCATTTAGAATCAAAAGGCAGATAAGTAGTTTCCCAGACAAGAAAAAACTAAAGAAGTTCCTCATCCCCAAGTCATTATTATATGAAATGTTAAAGGTACTTATTTAATAAAAAGAAGACCAAAACTATGAACAATAAAATGGCAATACATAGCTATCAACAACTGAATCTAAAAAAAAAAAAAAAAAAAAAAAAAAAAAAAAAAAAAAAAAAAAAAAAAAAAAAAAAAAAAAAAAAAAAAAAACTAAACAAGAACAGAGAGAATCCTGTTCTGGACACAGAGAGCATTTTGATGGTGACCTGATGGGAGGGGGTGTGGGGAAATGGGTGAAGAGGTGAAGGGATTAAAAAAGGACAAACAGGTAGTTGCAGAATGGCCACGGGGTTATAAAGTACCGTATCGGAAATGGAGCATCCAAAGGGCTTCTGTGCAGGACCCATGGACATGGACAATGGTGAGGGGATTGCCTGAGGGAGTGTGGACTGCTTGGCGGAGCAGGGCAAAAAGGGAAAAATCAGGCCAACTGTGATAGCATAATCCATAAAATAGAATTACAAATAAAAATGATAATTCTTATGCTTGTGGAGATATTATGAAATGGTTACATTTTATACAGCTTACAGAGTATAAATTTGACTAGTAGTTAAAAATAGGAATCAAGAGTACTTTAAAAAGTATCACAAATCAATACTGGCTATTTTTTTATATTTTAATAATTATTCCTAGGACTGTATTGACAATAAACTCATATCCTTAAGGCATGTTGGAGCATGAGTTACATAAAACAGCCCAGAAATTCTGGTTTTAGCTTCAATATTTATCCTCGTTTTAGTATCATTTAATAGAAGCAAATTGCCGGCTCAACCCCATCCCGTCTGAGTATCCGAGAACTGAGCCACAATATATCAGTTCCAACCTCAGACCGTGCTCTGCCGTCATTCTTGCTGACCTTGGTCCCGTATCTTACCCTAAACCTCTTAGCAATGTTGGGTTCTAAGCCTCAGTGTAGCTCCTCCTCATCACTTTTTACTAACAGATCGATCTTCACTCTGTCCGGGAATACCCACCTGCTAGCTGAAACAACTTTTTTCAACCTAGGCAAAGCTTCAAGAATCAATTTGAAATCCATCTGGCTCCAAGTATTTTTGCCTTACAAATTGCCCTATTCCTGTTTCTGTCCGGGTCCAACTGAAAATGGAGATGGAAAATTATTGAAAGCTACACCTGGGCCAGCGCTCTTAAAACGGTCCTTGTTGAGAGGATCTGATAAAGAACTCCTGCAGTATACCTAGAAGAAAAAGGCATACCCTTGTGATGAAGGGACCCACGTCTCTGTGTGCAGACTGGTAAGCAGAGCACAGATGGGTTTTCGCCCCCCAACCATCAACCCCTCCGGTTACGTACAGAGCACAGCTTGCATGCCTATGGACTGCGCCCAGGCTGGCCATTCCATTTAGCCAGCACTCCCTCAGCTTCAGGTACCCTTGTCTTGCTAGGGCATACTTCCACCCCCGCCCCTGTTGGCTCACCTCCTGGCCAAAACTGTGGGGTTTCGATGAACAAAGTTTCTAAATGAATTTACCATAAGAATCCATCAAGTATGATTCAGGTCTCTGTTCTCTCCTACCTACATCAAGACCACGAGATATTAAACTTTCTTCCCGCAATTGATGTATGCCCTTGGGGGTCAATTAGAAATGATTAATTTCCAATTAAGGCCATGAAAAAGTGGCAGGAACAAGATATGAGCATCATTCATATAGTGAATGAATAAAGGTGACTGTTTTGGTCATAATTGCAAATAATCTGAACAAGCCATCCTGAAACTGAATGATTACCTCAGTTTAATTTTAACTATGTTCACTTGAAGTACTAAAAATAGTTACCGAATGAATGTCTTATATGAACACTCAGTCAATTAAAATCCTTGGTGGTACATGAAAACTTTTGCTGCCTAATCAGTATTTTGATCGTTATGAATTTCTGAATGGACTTTTAATATCTTTATACTTTCCAAGGAAGCTATCTGAATTGTTTTTACCTCTAAACTTTAAAAATTATATGCAACATTTAGCTGTAAGAATTTTATTGGCTGCGGATTGGCATTTTTTAAACAAAAAAATGAAGGCTATTTTGATAATTTTATCCCATTGCCAAAAGTTTTCTGTCTTCTCCTATGGGTTTCTGATGATAAATTATTAATTTCATAGTTGGTAGTTAGATTAAAATATAACAGGAGTTCTTTATGTCTTATGCTTTATTTCCATAAAGTAGTCAAACTAAGAGAGACCTTTAGAAAGTCTTAATGTGGTTGTACTTAAAGGTAAGCAGTTGGACAAAACAAATTCTGCCATGAGTTATAATTATCCCATAAAGTTAGTATGTCATTTGGAAGAAACAAATGTTACGACATAGACACAGTGTTCTTTAAACAGTCAGTTCCAATCAGTATAAATAACACACATAGCAATAAGATTTTTGTTATTGTTTTTAATGCTGAAGACTTTTTTCTAATTTTGCTTTTGAATGTTTCTTCTGTTGGACTCTACCCTTACTCTGCCTGGTCATTCTTGTCTGTTCTAAAACAAATATTCTTAGCTTTAGAATTTGCACAAATAGTTTTTTTCCAATAAAGTCAATACATTACACTAAAGGAATCAAAGTAAATTCAAGATTAGCATTTCTTATGATTGCCTATTGCTGTGTAACAAAGTGCTCCAAATTTTAGTGACGGAAACAACAATTTTCATATCTCACAATGTTTTAGGCCAGATATTTAAGAAGGTGAGGCTTATGGGTGGCTCTCCTTTTCCATGGTGTTGATTCTGGTCATTAAGTGGTATTCAAACGTAAGTTCCACTGGCCTGGACTGTCCGAGATAGTTACCTTCGTGTCCCTGGTGCCTTGGCAGGGGTGGCTAGAAACACAGGCATGGGGCCCTCTTCCTCCCCATCAAGTCTCAAAGCTTCTTCTTTTATTCTCTAATTCCTTACATGGTACCCCAGCCCCCCAGTGGCTCCAGTCTCCTTAATAACCTGGTCTGGACCTCGCATAACCCCACCTCCACCGTACTGCATTGGTCAAAACGTCACAAGGAAGCCTACGCTTAGGGAGACGAAAACCAGAATCCATCTCTTGATAGAAGAAGCGTCCTCTGTAATCTGACACAGTATTTCAATGTTCTGATGACATCTGCACATGGCACACTATTCAGTGAAACTTTCTCCCACGCTTCCATTTCCTGTGGTCTGTGCATCTAAATATATCTGAGTCACAGGAATGGCTGCTGATGGGGTCCGTGGCTGCCAACTCACTTTTCAGGACACATAACATGAGAAATGTTTACATCGCTCTCTAGAAAATTCTTTACCTAGAAGTAAATTCAACATGCTGTGTCTCTGTACTATGATGCCTGAGGGCTATGGCGGATGTGCTCAGTGGTGGGTTGGCTCTCTGTCTTTATTCTCCTGGCTTTGCACACCTGAAGGCAAAGGATCCCCCTGTCACCGCCTGGCCTGTGGGCTCCGTCAGTCCCCCTGGACAGTCATAGAAGCCCGAGTCCCACCTCTTACTTGACTCCTTGCATGCCCCACTTTGCTGACAAACCGATAGTTTAAAGGTTAATTCCATCTGTAGTCCTTTATCAAACTAGAACCAGTTACTACTGATCATTGGAGTCACTAGTGATTGGCATTCGCCTTTTATATTTATATTAATATGACCATGAGTCTCTTGTCCAATGCATGGCAGCAAAATTCTCTTCAAAGATTTTGCCAAACTCCTTCCTCACCCCTTCAACAAAAACAAGTGTGGGGTATTTAATTAAAAAGCACCAATATCACTGGGGAAATCTTAGCCTTTATTGATTAAAATCAGTTAATAAAATAAGCCTTAGTTATGTTAATTATCTGTGGCAATAAGGGGAATGAATGAATTCAATAGATTAAATGTATAAAGGTGATTCTCATTCTGTTAATAGCCTGTGTAACTCCTTGAATCTGAGAACACTTGCTTTAACGTTTTTTTCTTTCATTTCTTGTGTGCCTATTGGCCTTCCTCAAAGAATTATAAAAGGCCACATATAAAAAGATGTCAAGGTTAAAGGTTGATCACCCTGGTAAAATTTGGATAATATGTGCTGAGAGATAAAGGCAGCATCATGCAGATAGTAAACTTTCGTATTTATGCCTGACTGTGGATAACAGGTTCTGAAAATAGTTTTTTCTTGATTTTTATTGTGATGCATTTTAAAAACCTTGTCTATACCCATGACCTCTTGCCCTTCATCGAGCAGATGTGTTTTCTAGAATGATTGTCAATGTTCTTTTATTCATTGTAACTGAAATGAATGCTGATAAATGATGAATGTGGATGAAAATTAAGTTTTAATTAATTGAATAGGGTAAGGAGATAAGGCTGTGTAGTTGTATGATATTTGCATGCACAGAAAAAAAGCACTAAGTTCCTAGGCAGTAAATTTTAGCCCTTTATTTCTAATATTAATATGATATGCAAAGTAGAATTGCATGGTTGTAGGCAGACACAGTATAATACTCATGACATATCAGAACTCTAAGTGATGTTTCCTGAAAACTTTTCATTTTGGAGTAGTATCATCATTTAATGAATTTTAAACAAGTACATTAGCACAGATTTAACTCACTTTCTAAATTTTCTTTTTTAATTATGAAATCTTTTATTACAAAATAATAAGCATGTAATTCTGTAGCATAAAAATATCACACTCAAGCCATTTGACATTTTGGGTGAAATGTTCAAATAAAACTATAAATTACACACCCATATTATTACGCTACCAACCACATGTAAGCAGGCCCTGCTTCCACCGGACCTGGTATTCCTTGGTACATTCAAAATCACAGGTTATGGTGATTTTCAAGAAGACTGCCTAAGTTCACATTCCTGCTCCATGACAACTAGCAGCATCTTTTTAGAATCAATTTTTATTGTTGTATGAATACCTAATCCCTAATTCAAAGAAAGAAAATTACAGGCTAATAGTCTGGACAATACCTGTGCCTGGCTCGCTACACTAGCCCCATTGGCATCCCTACACCATAGGGCAAGGTTCCACCTTCAGGAACCCATTCGCTTCCAGGCAGGAAGGCAAATGACCCACCAGGCTTATCCCTATCCCTGTCGTCATCCCAAGCACAGAGAGGAGAATGGCCAAAGTCCGAGTTATTACACACACACACACACACACACACACACACACACACACACACACCCCAACACCTACTGAGGAAATGTACCTCCAGAAGAACACATTTGGGAATAAGGCAATATATGGAGAGTAATCAATTATCATTTAGTATGCTATACTAAGAAGTTTGTGCCTTGTTGGATAAATTTTAAAAATGTTAACTATGTCAAACCATGAGAGTAACTTACTAGGAAGGCATATAAAAAACCACTAAGGCAAGAATTCAGTGAACAGAATGAAGGAATACAAAACTCCCGGTAAGAAAATCGTCAGCTGTCTGTTGCAATAGTGAGGATGAAAAAGGATATGGGACCATTCATCAAAGAAAGGCTGGAGGTGATAAAATGATAGCTTGGTTGTAATGTCTGGCCTTGAGATTAATGGAGGTGGATCAGAATGAAGCGAGAGACATGTGGGAAAATTTAGAAAATACAGGATATCAATTATGATGATGCTATAACAAACCAGGCATGAAGTATGATCAAGAAGGGTTTATAGACTATTTGGGGGAATATTTACAAGGCTTATTTCAATCTCATCTACTTCATTCATACATAAAAATAAAAGCATGCATGATACTCAATTAAAAGTATCAAAACACAAACAAAAAATAGCGTATTTATTTTACTGCATGATCAATAATAATCATAAAACTAACGTAGAATAGTAATGGTGCCAATGACATCTGGGCCGAGACCTCTACTTCTGGTGCTAAGGTGGATTCTCACTCCGGATTTCCTCCCTTCCTATGACTGTAACTGATGGCAGACATGATATAAATCATTACACCTGGGCCAGAACTTCTGTAATGACACCATATTCAGGTGTTTAGCCTGTGCCCATGGAGGAAAGCCAGCAATGTTCAGTTTGGAATCAAATGATCATTTGTGTAAACACAATAAACGGTGCAGGAATTCCACACCTTGGATGAGACCCACATCTTCTTTAATTAATCCACCTGGAAAACTGAGGATCTATTGTTGTTATTTCAACTTCTTTGATTTTCAGAAATTCATAATAGCTAAACTCTTATTGACCATTTCTACATGCCAGATATTCTTATATGTGCATAATAGTTTGTAGGTAGAATTACCTGTATATTACAGATGAAGAAACAAAGGCTCTGAGAGGTGGACTTGCCGCAAATCACAGAGCTAGGCAATGTCGTGGCTAGGATTCGAAACCCAGGCATTCTTACCATAGAATTTTATCTCTTAATTGCTAAACTATGCCAAGGCTTTTATCTGGCCAACCTATGCAGGCCAACATAGAACATATCTGATCCATACAACATGTGAACCAAAAGAAGTCCCAGCTATAAAAATTACCATAGAACATGTTCCCATTTTTTTAAAATGGGGACATAAAGTAAAGTAGTCTTTAGAAGAAAACTCTGGATATGTAGTCTGACGCTTTTTTTTTTTTTTTTTAGTTTTTCATCCTAATGAACATTAGGTAATTAGAAAAAGAACTGTCTTTATTTTTTTATTTTACTTCTTGTTCTTGTACAGTTTTCTGTCTTTTACTCCCATCCCAGCCCACCGCCCCAGAGAAAAAGAACTTTCAACAATGATCTCTAAAAGGTTAGAATGACAGCTGGAATTGAAATGAGAATTTTAATATTTGTGAAACAAGGTATACAAGAACGTAATGATAGATAATATAGATTAACCAAGGGAATGTTAATACGGCAAAGACAAGGGAGGTTGTAAATCTCCTCCAAACAAGTCTGTGTGAGACAAAACAGTTCACAGTTCATAGCTCACGACCTAGCAAGGGAGAAAAAGCACAGCTAAAATCAACGGTAGGATGTCATTCACATTTTCAAATACGGCAGTGCTCCGATCATCCCTATTGTAGTCTCGGGGCCCATAATCTTTTCTTTCCCTGGACCATTTCATGGAGAACATTTGAGCTGGTGCTCAGTGGAAGAAAATACAAGATCCATTTCTACTCACTTGCCACACTACTTAGAATTTGACCAAAGCATCCATGTATAATTTTTTCTAATATTTTATCATAAATCATTCTCTCTGGTCCTTTTCCTCTTTTTTTCCACCTGTCTACATTGACTGGGCCTTAGAGAACAGTGTGACTCTGGCTATCAGAGGCTTCCACAGGCCCCCGCATAATAAAATGCTCTATGTTTATAGGATATTTCACTTCCTCATGTGTTTCTGACCTAACGAGAAATCAGTTTCCTGCTGACAGAGCATGTTACCATGTAAGATGGAAGGACCAGCGCTATCAATGAGGTCATACGGGAATTGCAAAACACTTCCAGGCTCAGTCTTCCTACATCATTCTTACCATTTCCAGTTCTCCCCACCAGACTTCTGAGGTGAGGAATCACTTTCTCACAAAGAATAAGTTTTAATTCGGAATCCAAGAGAGAAGGAAAGAGTATATTTTCACCAAAATAAAAAGAGGATGGAAAGTACCGTACAGAGACTATGATTAATCCAAATTAAGTAATGAGTCTCAAAAACGAGTACTCGGAATTGGAATTGTTTGATCACAGAATATTACATTACCTTACAGAATACCATTTTATATAATGCCTGTACTGATTTACATTCCCACCTTATGTTAGAACTCTATCATCATTTCAGAGTTCTGAGGAATGGCCATTTGTGATTCTAGAAATTAGTCCATTTTATGTCATTTATCCAATCTGTCATGTACAGTTGTTCATACTAATCTCTTAAAATCCTTGTAATTTCCATAGAATTGGCAGTAGTGCCCACCTCCATTTCTGATTTGGTAATTTGAAGTCTTCTCTCCTTTCGCTTAGACAATCTTGCTAAAGTTTTCACAAATTTATTGATCTGTTCAAACACCAACTTTTGGTTTCTTTGATCCTCTCTATTGGTTTTACATTTTCTAGATTATTTCTCTCTACTATAATCTTTATTGCTTCCTTCTGTCTGCTTTGGACTTATTTTGTTCTTTTTCTAGTCTCTTATGTTTTATTTTTATATGTATTTTATTGATTATGCTATTACAATTGTTCCATTTTTCCCCCTTTATTCCCCTCCACCCTGCACACTTCCTGTCACCCACGTTCCCCCACTTCAGTTCATGTCCATGAGTCATACATATAAGTTGTTTGGCTTCTACATTTCCTATACTACTCTTAACCCCCCCATCTATTTTCTACCTACCATTTATGTTACTTATTCTCTGTACCTTTTCCCCCCTCTCCCCCTCCCACTATCTGCTAACCCTCCATGTGATCTCCATTTCTATGATTCTGTTTCTGTTCTATTGTTTGCTTAGTTTGTTTTTGTTTTTGTTTCTGTTTTAGGTTCGGTAGTTAATAATTGATGCAGACTCTAGCCAGCAGTGTCCGTGGTGTTGTGGATGAGACAAAACAAATTCATATGGACTACTAAAGTCCTGCGGAGAAAAAGGGACAGCATGGCCACCCTCTCAAGGGGAGAGTGCCTCGACCCTTGCCTTGACAAGCTTTTATTGGCTTTCTAATAGTATACATCAAAGAAGGTTCTCATTCATTATGCTCAGGTTTGCTTCAGGTGACTACTTTTACAGATAACAAAGGAAAGGATGTTACTGATTACTTCCTACAGGTTAACGAGGAAAAGTATTGCAAATGCAAGGGAACGATAAGGGTAATTGGTCTGGTTACACCTTAGTCCTTGGCAGAGT
This sequence comes from Anoura caudifer, assembly GCA_004027475.1. Classification (NCBI taxonomy): domain Eukaryota; kingdom Metazoa; phylum Chordata; class Mammalia; order Chiroptera; family Phyllostomidae; genus Anoura; species Anoura caudifer. Next base: position 55,442 of record PVKU01002532.1, read on the forward strand.
TAGCATAGACTTCAGGAGGTTATTTTAAAGATATGAAGTAAGCATTTGCTGCTTCAACTCAGGGTGAGGGAGTTTTAGCAAGAGCAAGCCTTAAAGCAGCCTAGGTACAACACAGTCTGGGTTTCCCGCAGGAAAGCCGATCCCTAGGTTTGGTGTCCTGCATGGTGACACTCAGCTTTCTAATGGGGCTGAGCTACATTTGCCATTGCCAGGCAGATCGGTTCCCTATAAATACTGTGAGTGTGTTGCCATTTTACTGTTCATATTTTTTATCTTCCTTTTCTTAGATAAGTCCCTTCAACATTTCATATAATAAGGGCTTGGTGATGATGAACTCATTTAACTTGACCTTATCTGAGAAGGACTTTATCTGCCCTTCCATTCTAAATGACAGCTTTGCTGGATAGAGCAATCTTGGATGTAGGTCCTTGTCTTTCATGACTTTGAACATTTCTTTCCAGCCCCTTCTTGCCTGTAAGGTTTCTTTGGAGAAATCAGCTGATAGCTTTATGGGAACTCCTTTGTATGTAACTGTCTCCTTAACTCTTGCTGCTTTTAGGATTCTCTCTTTATATTTAATCTTCAGTAACTTAATGATGATGTGCCTTGGTGTATTCCTCCTTGGGTCCAACTTCTTTGGGACTCTCTGAGCTTCCTAGGCTTCCTGGAAGTCTATTTCCTTTGCCAGGTTGGGGAAGTTCTCCTTTATTATTTGTTCAAATAAGTTTTCCATTTGTTGCTCTTCCTCTTCTCCTTCTGGCACCCCTATGATTCAGATGTTGGAATGTTTAAAGTTGTCCTGGAGGTTCCTAAGCCTCTCCTCACTTTTTTGAATTCTTGTTTCTTCATTCTGTTCTAGTTGAATGTCTCTTTCTTCCTTCTTCTCCAGACCATTGATTTGAGTCCTGGTTTCCTTCCCATCACTGTTGGTTCCCTATATATTTTCCTTTATTTCACTTTTCATAGCCTTCATTTTTTCCCTCTAATTTGTTACCATATTCAACAAATTCTGTGAGCATCCCGATTACCAGTGTTTTGAACTGTGCATCTAATAGGTTGGCTATCACTTCATTGCTTAGTTGTATTTTTTCAGGAGCTTGGATCTGTTCTTTCATTTGGGCCATTTTTTTTTTGTCTTGACACACCTGTTATGTAGTAAAGGGTGGAGCCTTGGGTGTTTACCAGAGCAGGGCCACCCACTTTGCTGCCTTATGATGCTGTATGTGGTGGAGGGGTCCAAAAGGGGACAACGGTGCTTGCTCTGCTCTCTGCCAGTTTTCAGTCACTTCCCCCACTACCCACAGCAAATGGAGCCCTTGTGGTGCTGAATACTGGGTGGGTGGGTTTGTGGACATTCTAGGACTCTGTGAGGTTGGGAGTGTCTCCCACTGATGTCTCAACCCCCACAGGTGTTTTCGGTCAGAGGCTTTGAGGCTTTATTTCCCTGTGCTGGAACCCAGGGTTGTGTGGTCTGTCTCACTCCCCAGTTGTTCCTCCCAGTTTATCTTCACTTGGATGTGGGACCACCCTGTCTAGCCAGCTGCTGCCTGGCCCATACTGGTCCTCTAGCCACCGCCTTGCTGGGAGTCCTCTCGGCCCAGCTACCCATGTCCACCCCTTCTACCAGTTTGGATGAATATTTCTTCTTTAACTCCTTGGTTGTCAGACTTCCATACAGTTCAATTTTCTGTCAGTTCTGCTTGTTTTTTTCTTTTTGAATTTGCTTTTGTCCTTTTGGTTGTGCAAGGAGGCACAGTGTGTGTCTACCTATGCCTCCATCTTGGCTGGAAGTCTAGTCCCTTATGTTTTAAAGTTACATTTTTTATTTGAGTTCTTATCTCTTTTTTATGTAGGCATTTAGAGCTGTAAATGTCCTTTCAGCACTGCCTTCTGTGCCTCTCACAAGTTTTTATGTGTCATACTTTCATGTTCATTTGTCTCTGTTAGTATTTGCTAATTTCCCTTGTGATTTCTTCTTCAATCCATTGGTGGCTTAAGGGTATGTTCTTTAATTTCCACAAATTTGCTCATTTTCCAGTTTTCCTTCTGTTATTGATTTCTAAGTTTATCCTTTGTAGTCATGGAAGATACACTGTATGATGTCTATATTTTTACATCTATTGAGACTTCCTCAGTGGCTTCACAGATGCTCTATCCTAAAGAATGTCCCGTATGCCCTTGACAGGATGTGTATATGTTGCCGTGGCAGTTTTCCATATATGTCTGTTAGATCTAGAAGTTAAATGTATTATTCAAGTCTTCAGTTTCTTTAATTATCTTATGAGTGGTTGTTCTATTCATTACTGAGAGTGGGATACTGAATTCTCTAACCATGACTATAGAAATGTTGATCACTCCGTTCTATTCTTTAGTTTTTGCTTCATATAGTTTGGTGGTCAGTTATTAGGTGTATAAATGTTTATAATTATTGTATCTTCTTGCTATATTAAATCTTTTTATTAATATATAATGTCCTTTTTTGTCTTATATAAATTTTATTCTTATTTAAAGTATAGTTTGATATTAATATGGCCACCCCTGATTTCTTTTGGTTATTATTTGCATGAAGTATCTTTTTCCATCTTTTATTTTTAATCTATTTGTTTTTGATCTCTTGCAGATAGCATGTAGGTCAATCATTTTTCTTATACCTTTTTGCCAAATTTTTCACAGAGTTTAATCCACTTACATTTAAAGTAATCACCAATGTAGAGAGACTCACTTCTGTCACTTGGTATTTGTTTTCTTTATACTTTACAACTTTTTGTACCTCATACCTCATGTTACTATCTTTTTTGTATTTAGTTTATTTTTTATAGTAAGCCATTTTAATTCCCTTTTTATTCCTTTTCTGTATATTCTATAACTATACTTTTTGTGGCTACCATTGAGATTACATTTAATATTCTAAAACTATACAACTCCATTTTTAATTTTACCCACTTAACTTTAATAACATATATAAGTCTGCTCATTTATAGCTGTGTTCCAACCCATTTCAGTAATGGAAGTCACATTATATGACCAAAAACATAAGCTAATAATCAGTTTTTAATACTTGTAATTTCTGAAGCAATGTCAGCAAGTGATTTTGCCTTGCCTTCTTAGTTGATGTTAAACTGCTGATGGTATTTGTTAGTCAGGGCTAAATATATGGGTGAATGATTAGGAGCAATCAATTACCAGTCTTTGCAAACAGCCCAGTCTGGGTTTGGTTAGGGCTTCATTTTATATTTAATATTTACTTGTCATCATGTATATTTGATATTTGCTAAGCACAGGATAATTTTCAGTTTGGGTCCTATATGCATTGGTCCTAAGAACCAATGGTTTCAAGACTACTGCATTTTGAATGAAAAGATAGGGATTTATTAAAAAAAAAAAAAACTCATTTTCTCCCCATGCAGCTCTTCTTCAGTATGCCTCATTGTGTTTTCCTCTTTTCCCCATTTGAGTTCTTCGTGCACTCAAAAGTTTGTGTTATTTCCTTTTTTAATTTTATTGTATTTTCCATTGCTGTTTAGTCCCCTTATACACCCCCCGCAATCACCACACTGTTGTCCAAGTTCATGAGTCCTTTTCCTTTTTGCTCAATTCCTCCACCCCCTCATCTCCCAACCATAGCTGTCATCCTGCCTCTGTCTAGGAGTCTCTCTCTATGTTCTTTGTTAGTTCAGTTTGTTCATATAAGTGAAATCATATGGTATTTGTCTTTCTCCGAAAGGCTCATTTCACTTAGCATAATGTTCTCCGGGTCCACCCACACTGTCACATGTATCCCAGAGGAATTCTGTGGAAACAAATTGACTGTTTTTGTGTTGTTTATAATTTCAACAATGGTGATAAATATGTGAAGTGTAGTGAGTAGCAAATAAAATAGTATTTTATATGTTATACATATACTGTCATAATAGTATGTGGTAGTGCTTTGTAAATTCTAAAAAGCATATTCTAGTTATTAGGGACCAGTAAGCACTATGCATCAGTCATTTTCTTAGGACAAATAAACACTTAGATTAATTCTATCCATTGTTAACAATAAAAGCTAATTTTCATTTGAGCCCTTATTTTTTCCCAAGCAATACAGGCCTTTACCTATAATACTAAAATACTCTAAAGAGAACCAATAACAAATAACTAAATTTTTCAAATGAAGAACCTGGCGTAGAGGAATAGCTACTTCAGGGATGGTTTGCTGTGAATGTATTCTGGAATTAGTACGTGGGACACAATCAGGATTGCAATGTTCTGAAAGAAACTGCTTCTGGATGTTAGCCAGATGCTTCAGCTCTTTAGAACAAATCAATTCAGAACAATTTGAGAAAGAACAAATGTTACAGATTAAGCATTTTATTTCTTTTTCTTATTGTATAAATCCTAGTATAAAAGGTGACTATTCTGTGTTGGAGAGTTACCACAATATTCTTAGCTTATTCATTTTCTCTGTAAACAATGGAGTATCTAGAGTCCTTAAAGACTGTTTTAGGAGCCAGGGGTCTTAGATTTAATGTGATGTATAAAATCTCTGCTCTTAAGAATAGTTGTTTTATACCCAGAAGCAGAAAATAAGCAAGTATAAACAAATAAGATAAGTTCAAGGGTTTGCAAGAAAGACTCCAAACTTGTAATCCATTTATACAGCTAAAAGCCTATTGTAATGTTTTCACAAATGTTTTGGCATGCGACAAGTCTCATTTCTTATTTTATTCATATTATGACAGGTTGATGTAAAGAAATAATATTTTTGTAGTCTTTTATTTCTTAACTTTCAATTAGTTCCTCTTCCTCGGCTCCATGTATGACATATGAAGATGCCAGGTAAAACACCACTTCAGGAAGAAGCATGCAAAGCAAACAGCAAGCAATGGGGATCACTGCCACCCAAGGGAAACCTGCAGATCGCATGGTCCCGGAGTCCAGGAGGGCCTCTGCTTGCAGCCCCACAGGACTGTACTTGCACTTCCAAATCTCCTGCCTGAGTGTCTGGCTTCCAATCAACCTGCAAACGTGCTGACGGAGACCCTACCTTGGGGACACTGGCAGGTCTCGGCGTACTCTCAGCTGCTTGGCATCACTAGAAATAGAACAGGCTGCTTGCCCAACTGCACAGATTTGAGAGATATCAAGAGCCAGAGTAGGGGTGAGTAATAAGGTTTAGGTCCTACACAAAGCCGCTCCTTCAGGACTGGGAGAGCTGGTTGTTTCATGCAACGATAGACACCAACACAGAGTAAAGAAAAATGAGGAAACAAAGGAATGTGTTCCAAACCGAGTCACAAGGTAAATCCTCAGGGGCTGAGGAGGAACCTTGATGAAACTGAGGCAAGTAGTTCACACGATAAATAGTTCAAAGTTCTAGTCACTTTGGGAGAAGAATAAGCGAACATAGTGTGAACTTCAACAAAGAGATAGGAAGTACTTAAAAGTATCAAATACAAGTCACAGAGCTGAAGAATACAATAATCAAACTGAAAACTATGCTAGAAGGGTTCAATAGTAGACTAGAAGAAGCAGAAGAAAAGATCAGTGAATTCAAAGACAAGTAGTAGAACTCACCCCATCAGAGCAGCGAAAAGAACACAGCATGAGAAAAAGTGAATACAGGTTAAGGGGCTTACGAGATAGCACCAAGCAGACTACACCGGCATTACAGAGGTCCCAGATGGAAAAGGAGGAAAGACAGGGGCGGAAAAATTGTTTAAAGAAACCATGGCTAAAAACATCCTTAATCTGGGCAAGGAAACAAAAGTGCATATCTAGGAATCCCAGAGAGTTCCAAATAAGGTGAACATAAAGGAACACATCCGCATTATAACTAAAATGTCAAAAGTTAAGACAAGGAGAGAATCCTCAAAGGTGAAGAGAATAACAACTTATCACATACAAAGGAACCTCTGTAAGACTATCAGCAGATTTTTCAACCAAAGTTTTGCAGACCAGAATGGAGTGACATGATATATTCAAATTGTCAAAACAAAATGTCTTCCAATCTTTCTGAAGCTTCCTAAAAAAACTGAAATAGGAGTACAATATGATCCAGCAATTCCACTTCTGGTTATTTATCCAGAGGAAATACAACCAGAATATTAAAGATATATCTGTATTCTCATGTTTATTGCAGTATTATGTACAATAGCTATTATTTGGAAACAACCTTGTCTGTCTACAGTAAAATGGAAAAATAAAGATGTGATACTATACACACACATATATATGTACACATACAATGCAATATTATATAGTTATGAGAAAAAATATTCTGCCATTTGAAATTACATGTGTGGATATTGAGGGCATTGTTCTAAGTGAAATAAGTCAGACAGAGACAAATAATAGATGATTTCACTTGTATGTGAGATCTCTCTGCTTCCCCTTTTCATCAGTCTCATAGATGCTATCTCCTAACTCCAGTATTATTGAAGTTATAATAATTAATTCTGAGTCTCTAATACTTATTTATTTTCATCAGTATTAGCCCTGTCAACTCATCAGGATATTTTATACTTCTTTTGGTTAGCCTTGGAATAATACAAAAACATCATCAGATAATACCTGCTCATTGATTGATTTCAGGTGGACTTTGATGTGATTTATCTTTGGGCGTATGTGTTTCTAGCACACACTAAATTAAACTCAAAGGGAAGGCTCTATATAAAGTCGGAGCCAACCAGAAAAAGCAGACTAATCCAGCAAGTACTGAGAGTCCCATCCCTAGAATGCTACAAGAGATTTTGGTTGATTTCTTAGAGCATACATTATTGTGTATCTTTAATTATGAACAAGGATTGAAATGGTTTAAAGTACCATTTAATTCTTGAGGTTCTTTGGGAAAGGCGAAATTAACCTTATTCTAACAATCAGCCACATTTGGTTGGCTGATAAAATGGTTTAACAAAATAAAGCCCCAAACCTCTGGGCCAGGTCTGAATACTCTGGCTCGTTACAGGCCCCACCATGCCCTGAGATTTTAACTCTGTCTTATTTACCTACTTGTGTTCCCTGCTAAGGCACTCAAAATATTCACATCTTTGTTCTTTCTTCTACAGGTTTTCACAGGCCCATAAACAATTTGCAGTACAACCGAGAACAGGATATGTTCTCTGTTTGGTTTACTGCTGTATCGCCAGCAAGTAAAAAAAGAAATTGTCTGAAGTACAGTTGGTCTTTAAATTATTTTTTTAAAGAATCAATAGAAAGCTTCTTTTCTGTCATAAATCCTTGGGAAAACACTATTCCAACTTCTATTTTTAGCAACAATCATAATGTGTTTTCTTACAGAAATGAATCCAATTAGCAATAAGAAAACATCAAAAAAAATAAGTTTCATCTTCCTTAGTTCAGGTATTCTTTTTTAATTGTTTATTTATTTTTATTTTTGTTTTTATTTTTGTTTTTGTTTTTGGAGATAGGGGAAGGTAAAGAGAAAGAGGGGGAGGTAAACATCAACGTGAGAGAGAAACATCCATTGGTTGCCTCTAGTGTGCTCCCTGACTGGATACCAAACCCACAACCCAGGCTTGTGTCCACGCCAGGAATTGCACTGGCAACCTTTGGTTTTGCGAAATGATGCCCAAAAAACTGAACCACACCAGTCAGGGCCAGTTCAGATATTCTAATAGAACTTCCTCCTACCTACTTTAAATAGTTTGAACTCAAAAATTTCGCTCCGGTCCCGAAGCATATTGAGTCCTGAATAGTGAGAGTGAAGCTTAAATAAAGTGGTAATGCCAAAGGGGGTAGGACCCATGGTTGGAGGTGGGGATGGCTGGGGTGGGGGGAGTCATGGGGGGCGTCGTGGGGGGAATGGAGAAAACTGCACTTGAACAACAATAAAAAAAGGAAAAATATAAATAAATAATAAAAATGGTAATGATATAATCAATTTTCAAAGACAGTGCGTTTAATTGAGTGGCTAAAATGACTGCACTATGACAATTGTCTGTTAACTAAAAATGTGCTCTTAGAAAGTTGTTGAAAATAGATAATGTCAGCAAGCACCCCAGTCTGGCACCTGCGGGAATGTTTTCCTGAATGTTTTCCTGAATGTTTCAATGTGAGTACTATGCAAAGGTCTAATGGTACTACAGATAGATAATGTCTGTAAATAAGTAAATAAATAATTAAGTCTTTTTGCTAATCTGAGCTCTGGAATGTTTTGTTAACCTCGGCTTCACTATTTAATTACATGTGTGACTTTGACAATTACTTAACTGTTCTGTCTTTGTTTTATTTTTTATAAAATAAGGCTAATGATTGAGAATTGAATGAGTTGATTCATTGAAAGAACAAAAAATAGTGCCTAATACATAACAAATACCCAGAGAATGTGTTCTATTTTTATATAATAAACTTGAGAAATGAGGACATATGGTTTACTGGCAATATCAGTTTACAGAAGTGCTTTATGCACTTTTGATGCATCGACACATCCTGTTACCAATATAAATTATTCCTACAATATGCTCCTGGGAACCTCAATCCAATAAACACTGATAGGACACAGGAGACAGACACTTAAGACCAATTCAGATTTGCTCTTCCAAATAATCGGAAGCTGTTTCATCACCCAAGTCAGAGTATCAATCAGTTATTCAAGTTCAAATGCCAATTTTGCTTAAAAGCTATTGTACAACTTGATCAATTTAAAAAATATAAAATGCACTTATGCTCATTTCTCAAATAATTTAACTAATTTTGTTTCTTTTTTGAATTTTATTTCATTGTATTTTATTTATTTTTAAAAATTTTTGTATTGTTTTTCAAGTACAATGTCTCCAATTTCCCCAACCATGCCACCCCACCCCAGCCATCCCCACCTCCCAATTTTGGCTTTGTCCATGTGTCCTTTATACATGTCCCTTGATGGCCCCTCCTCTGTTTCCCTCCATTATCCCTCTCTGCTATCCCTTCTGGTTACTGCCAGTTTGTTCTTAATTTCAATGTCTCTGGTTACATTTTGCTTGCTTGTTTGTTTTGTTGATTAGGTTCCTGTTAAAGGTGAGATCATAGGGTATTTGTCCATCACTGCCTGGCTTATTTCACTTAGCATGATGCTCTCCAGTTCCATCCATGCTGTCGCGAAGGGTAGGAGCTCCTTCTTTCTTTCTGCTGCATAGTATTCCATTGTAAATATACAATTTTAAATAAATTCAGGGGGGGTTGGGTCTCATCTCATAAAATATTGTATAACTTTAAGGTGTACAACATGTTGATTCACTAACATGTTGATTTGATTACTACCATAGGATTAGCTAACATCTTTATCATGTCACATAACTACCATTATATTTTTCTAGTGAGGACATTTAAAGTCTTCTTTCTTCACAACTTTCAAGTATATAGTTGAAAGTACATTATTAATTTTAGTCAAATGTTGTTCATTAGATCACCAGAACTTACCTTCTATATATAATTGTAATCTACACAATGTGCGATCTTTTGTTTTAGGAGACCATTCTACGTGGTGTGGGCCCAGAGCCCACTCGGAGATGCACAGGACCCACGCCCACAGATAGGTTCTCCCATGGGGAATCAGGCCTGTATTTGTACCTAGAACACTTTGAGACTTGCTTTTGCTAAAATCCCCTCACCCTGAATTGGGACAGCAAGGGCTTACTGTAACTTCCTAAAATCCATGCTAAACCTTCCTGGGATGAGTGTAACTAGTTCAACCACTTTTCCCTTTTCATTTGTTAATATCTTTCTTCTGTGATGTCATTAGCGGCATCTTCTCCTTTGTTCTCTGTAAAAGGTAACCACCTATAGCGAACCTGTGCGTAGTAAATGAGGACCATCATGTAATGTGTTGGAAAACCCAATAAGGCCTTTCATGGAGGAGGCCACAGGCTTTTGCTCCCCTTGAGAGAAAAGCCATGCTGTCCTGTTTCCTCCACCGGACTCGGTGGTCCGTGTGAATGTCTCATTTCATCCATAATGACGTGGACACTGTGGGCCAGAGTCTGCTTCACTTTGTGACTGGCTTCTTTCATTTAGCACAGTGTTTTCAAGTTCCCATCCATGTTATAGCATATCAGTATTTCATTCTTTTTTTAATGGCTGAAAAAATATAGCATTGCGTGAATATTCCAATTTTTTATCCACACATGAGTTGATAAACATTAGAGCTTTTCCCTTTTTTTGTAGTATAAATAATGCTGCTTAAAGTTTTATTTACAAGGTTCTGTGTTGATATGTATTTTGAGATCACTTGGGTATTTCTCTCAGAGGGAGTGTTGTTGCAGTATCATTTGGTAACTCTATTTCATATTTTAGGGAAATACCAAACTGTTCTTTTAAATGCCTGCACCACTTCACATTCTGGGTAATAATAATAACAATCTGTGTTCCTGTCCTTCCACAGCCTCATTGGACGCACAGCCAGTTTACTGAATGTGACATGGTATCTCATTTTATCTCTGATTGCATGTTCTAATGACTGGTGACACGGAGCACCTTTCCATGTCCTCACTGGCCATTTTAAAATCATGAGGGAAGGGTCCATATTCAGAAACCATGCCTATTTTTCAGTTTACGGTACAACACCCATCCCACTGAGCCATACCAGGCAAGGCTACTTGCCCATTGTTCATTAGATTATTTGCCAATAGATAGTAATAAGCCAGATCTAATACAATATGCCTCATGTCGTTCTTCCTCTTTAATCTAATTTAGTCAAAATTACCTTTCCAAATGATTCCAGCCTGGTGAGGAGATTTCACATTTCTATATTTTATTTTATTTTATTATTTTATTTTGTTTTATTTTATTTATCTTTAGAAGGGAAGGGAAGGAGAGAGGGAGAGAAATATCAATGTGTGGTTGCCTCTCGTGCATCCCCTGCTGGGAACCGGCCTGCAACCCAGGCATGTGCCCTGACTGGGAATCGAACCTCGATCCCTTGGTTTGCAGGACCGCGCCCAATCCACTGAGCTACACCAGCCGGGGCTGATTTCATATTTCTTATACCTGACATGAACTGGCATATATTTTTTTAGCTGAATACCTTATAGGAAGAGTGTCAGGCATATTTAGTATACAGAGAACTGATAATTTTCCACATATGTTTAGTGGCATTCTGCCTTGCCATAAACATTTTTCTTTTAGATAGAAAAATTATCACAGCATAGAGGTGGGGAGTTTCACCTTTTTTCCATCTCAATTTATAAACAATGAATTCAACTGTTTACATGGGAAAACACAAAAACAATTATTCTCCCACCAAAACATTACTGAATTGACTTTGAAGGTCTAAATTGAATTTCTCATTTTCTTTTTATTTGGTATTGTTTTATGCCACATTCAAAAGAGTTCAAAATAGGACTATTGAGTTCCTGTGTGGTATGGAGTTTACACAGAGCACTGTATATCCATTGTGCCCACTGTGAGAGAGAAAAGGGGTCTAGAATTCCAGCCACATCTTTGGTCTTCTTCATCCTGTGTCTCGGAGATCCAAAGCAATTTGAAGACTTACATTCGCAGTAAAATTCCTTGTGACTTCCAGAAATGTGAAGTATAACAGTTCATTTGGTTCTACAGTATTTACTTACAGTATGCTTTTGGGAAAATAGTGTCTAAAATTCTGAGTTGTTATATAGATTGTTTTGAAAAAGAACTGAGATAATTCTAACAACTTCTCTTTTTTATTTTTAAAGAGAGGAAGGGAGGAAGAGAGGGAGAGAAACATCAACGTGTGGTTACCTCTCAAGCACCCTCCACTGAGGACCTGGCCTACAACCCATGCAAGTGCACTGACTGGGAATCGAACCAGCAACCCTTTGGTTCACAGGCCAGCACTCAATCCACTGAACCACACCAACTAGGGAGATTCTAAGTACTTAAAATTTTGCTTACCATTATCTTCATTGACTTCATGCTTACTCCTTGTCAATTTAAAATCAGTTTATATTGTTCTACTTTGATGTTAATTAATTCCAAATCCCTCATGTACAGGTGCAATGCCTATCCCTCACATTCCCCTACACAAACACACACACACATCCAGAAGCCTATTAGCTGCCAAGTGTTTCAGAACCTGATTTACGCATAGTATGAGTTGAGCCTGTAAGGAATTAAACAATTTAACAGCACTCAGTTTTAGTGAACATATGTCACTTCAGTATACCCTTCCTTTTCCTTCCTTCTTTCCTTCCTTCCTTCCTTCCTTCCTTCCTTCCTTCCTTCCTACCTTCCTTCCTTCCTTCCTTCCTTCCTCCCTCCCTCCCTCCCTCCCTTGCTTCCTAGATAACAGCCTAGAACTGCCTTTTGGCCTGGGCAAACTGTAGCAAAGACCTATTTGGGCTTTCTCTTAGTTCACCAAATTGTATCTAGATTAGAACCTACAGGACTGGATTATTCTTAACTCTCCAAAGGGAAATTCCATAAACACTGGTCTATATCAATGACTTTGCCAAATTAGGATCATAGACTATCCTGCAATTGGATTAATCTTTTTCTGTTCCCATGGCATTTACAACTTCAAATCCTTCTTATACCTTCATTATTTGACTCAGTCTCATGATAATTAATACTGACTACCTTATGGCTCTCTTAGTAGGTCAGACTAATGGCCTCAAGAGTAGGCCCTTCGTGTGTGCCCTCAGTCTTGCCAAGGCTCATTCCCTCAGAGCCCACAGGAGGACATTTGCCATTTACTTGGAACAGTGATTCAAGCATGTGCAGGTGACCGGCTTCGCAACAGTTAGACAGAGCTGATGAGCGCAGGCTTTCCAAAAATCTTTTCAAATTACCTCCTACGTACACGGGTGTTAGTGGTGGTGCAAGTCTGTCTTTTACAACCACTCTGCTTAGACTAAGGGAATTTTCCATACTTTGGAGAAAACGTTCTTATCTATATTAGGAATAATCCCTTTCATACCTATGTTCTAGCTCTGCCTCTCAGCAGAGCCTCAAAAAATGAGCTGCTCTGCATTTGCATCTTAGTGCAAAGAAACATAATTCCCCAGCAAAGCATGGTAACTTTGGGCAACAGGTAGAATCTAAAGTGGAAAATGCATAGAACTGCAAGATGAGCGCACTGTCTCCTCCACGCACTGGAACCCATACCTAATGACGCATTTTCCTCCATATAAATTGAGGAACGTGATGCGGCATGGACTGCCTTTCCCTCACAAGGGAAAAAAATACCTGCCGAAATATGTTAATCATATTAGGCCGATGCATCCATTCGTAGCCCATCATTCTTTTGTCTGTATTAGAAATCTGCCTCTTTATTGCTACTGTGCAACTAAGAGATAAAAATGAAGAAGAATTTTTGATAAAAATGTTTTATCCTTACTTTGCTGGAAAAGGGCTGGGTGGACTTTGTAACTACGAATTCAGAACCAAAGTGTATAAATAAGAATTTAGAATTTGCTGCGCATATTAACTTCGTAATGCTTTTATTAGTCCGCTAGATTATTGCTGGCTGGAAATTATACTAGCAATGAAGATATTTGTTTTTTTCTGGTTATAAATATATGCAGTTCTCTTATTTTGCATGAGTCAAGCTTTCATATTTTATGTTTTTTTTTTAAAAAAAACTTGCCCTGAGAACCAAGGATTAAATAGAAGATAGCTCTGTCTATGTCTCTTCATTCTCTTCTACACAAAGAGTTTTCTTTGATGTCAACTCTTAAGCTGATTCCTTTGATTATTTTGTTAAACTCCTAGTCTACACTCTAATCAGGTTGTATAAAACTATACTCTTTCATTAACATTATGTATGCATGCACCAATGCAGAGCTAACAGGCTAGGCTGAGTCAGATCCCCATATATTTTTATGTTTTTTTCCCTTCAGTCTGTCTTCATTTCAGATTGAAACTCCCTTTGCTTAGCCAATTTTTTAAGTGAACTTCATAAATTTCCTCATGTAAAGCACAAGCAGCAAAATTTATCTAAAGTGGAAAAGTTTTTCTCCCAACGCACTTCTGTAGATTTTGCTATAAAGGGAAATGGGTTTTGAAGAGAGGCAGACTGCTTTGCCCAGAAAGAAAATGAAATTCTTGAGTCCTCCCATACGTACTGCACACTTGCCTTCCATGTGATCTCTACCTACGTTATCATCACTCAGCCCTGGAAAAACTCGGGGGCAAAGCAAGGTCAGGGGGGTATGAGGAGGACAACAGCAATTGCGATGAAGTGAAAATGACTTAATTTCCATACATATTTCATCCCAAGAGCAAGCGCAAAGAGGAAAGGGTTCACTTATCTTCCTTTTCACCAAAGCTTTCCCGACAGCCACACTTCAGTTAAGTGAGAATAAAAAGGGCTTCTGCATTGAGTTCAGGTAACTTTCCTAGATCTTCTGTCACAAGGAATTTCCTAGTGTCGGCGGCTCACTTGTCAATTCGAGATACCAAACAATAATATCAGGGAATGAAGAACATGTTACAATTAGTTATCAGAGCTTGTGACCACATTTGTGTCATTCACTCCTTGGGGGGGAAAACACCAAAAAAGATTCATTTCATTATAATTAATGAGTAAAAAGTTGGCATAGCGGTTAACCGATCTGAACAAATCAATCAATGAGTAGTTAACGTAGGTTTTCAGATTGCAAACCCATGTTATTCCCAGTAGATCAAACTGGTGGGAAAGATGCCCTTGTGTTTCTTTGTGTGGACAAGTACTTGTCTAGGTACTGGGCCATGGAAGGTCTTTCCTGAAGCCCCTCAGGGCATAAGGAGTACTCATTAGTGAGTCAACTCCCCAGGGCTCCTCTTTACTTGAGAACTTGAGGCAGGACTATCGTGCATCTAGGGTTGAGACATACTTTTTTTCCAATTTAACATTTTTAATTAAAAGTTAATACATATATAACCATTATAGACCCTACAAACAAACAAAAAGAAAAAAGAAAATTAAAAATATCCGTAACTCTGCATGGGTATTCTTTTGGCTAATTTTTCAAAAAATAATTTTAGTTTTTTTAAAGAGTAGCACAAATAGCAATGAGAGAGCTCCCATATATTCTCAGCTAATTTTCCTGAATGTTACCATCTTCAATAATCATAGCATTACTATCCAAACCAGAAAACTAACATTAGCCAATATTATTGGCTAAAAATCAAATTTTTTCCATTTTATTTTTCAATTACAGTTTGCATGCTCCTACACTGAGTTTTCTGCTAATGACTTTGTGTTACCCCAGATTCTGATCAGGGATCTCGCATTGCATTATTTTCATGTTTCCCGAGTCTTCTCAAATCTGTGACAGTTCATCTGTCACGAACTAGACCCTTGTAAGAACACTGACCAAGAGCCTCAGTTTTGGTTTAACAGATATTTTCTCATGATGCGTATGAGGTAATAAGATTTGGGCAATAACATAACAGAAATGAATGCCCTTCCTAGTTCATCATTGTTCATATTACTGGAAAGTTAATCTTGATTTGTTGGTTAAAGTGGTATCTGTTAGGCTTTTTCACTGGAAAGTTACTATTTTCCATTTGTAATAGATATGTATGTTGGGGCACACTACTTTGAGACTATGCAAATATTATTATCTGTCAAAAATTGGCTCACTAACTATAGCCATCATTAGTGGAACTTTTTATTGCATTTCCTTCCATTGCCATTCGGTCCCCTTATAACCACCTCATCTCTCTCAATCAACACACTCTTGTCCATGTCCATGAGTCCTTTTCACTTTTTTTCTTTTTAATCTTTATTTTTTGTTCAAGTACACCTGTCTCCATTTTCCTGCCAAAACTTTCCACCAATACACACCCCTGCATCACCCACCCCCAATCCTACCCTCTTTTGGATTTGTCCATGGAACATTTATACTTGTTCATTGGCCACCCTTCCCTTTCTATTCCCTATTATGGCCCCTCCCCCCTCGTCTCTGGTAACTGTTGGTCTGTTCTTTATTTCCATCTCTCTGGCTATATTGTGCTTGCTTCTTTGCTTCGTTGATTAGTCCCACTTATAGGTGAGATCATATGGTATTTGACTTTCACCGCCCAGCTTATTGCACTCAGCATGATGCTCTCCAGATCCTTGCAGGCTGTCGCAAATGGTAGGAGCTCCTTCTTTGTTTCTGCTGTGTAGTATTCTACTGTGTAACTGTACAATGTTCTTTTTATTTTAATTGCTGTTCTTGTACAGTTTTCTGTCTTTTACTCCCATCCCAGCCCACTGCCCCAGCCCTCCCCTCCTCCCTCCCATTTCCAACCCCCCTAGTTTTTGTCCATGTGTTTTTTATACTTGGTGCTCTAAACCGATGAAACATTCAAACACAAGTTCAGTTTACAGTCAGTGAAGAAAAAAGTAGGTTGCGTGCCAGAGTTAAAAGCGGTTTTCAGGAAGCTGGACTGCACACAAGTGTCTTTAAAGCGACGAAGCTGTGGAATTGTCATTTCTGCGCAAGGGAAATAATCTTCAAACTGCACAAAGTCTATTAAATGTGCATCATTATTCATATATTTTTGCTAAATAAAAATAAATGCACTACCACTTTTCATCTATGTTTTAAGCCAGTGTCTCACCAATCTCAAATACTTTTCGAATATCCTGCTACTGATTGCCAGTAATTCCCGAAGACTGATGCCCACACTATTGTACTGCAGGAGGTGATGGAATAGAAGATCTTTATTATTTCCAAGTAAGTGGATGCCAGACAACCTCTTAAAAATTGCATATTTGAAATACTGGTTGCATACTGCTTCTAGGAGGCAAGCTTTGAAATGGATGAGGTAAAAATCCCTTAAAACAGAAAAATATATTTCCTGAACTCCTTCCTTTCAGCCATCATGCATGATTATTATGATTTAGCAATTACAGAACTTTTCAAATGAATTGTGTTTAAGTTAAAAACTATAATTACCACCATATTCTGAATTAAGAATCAAGAACAAAGATTTCATCAGCGAGGTCTCTCAACCACTCTACCTTCTGTTAATTTGAACACTAGCAGATGAAAAGGTCAAGCCCCACAACTGTGCACACTGAGTAGTTGTTTCACACAGCGTGAGGCACTGGTACCGGCTAGAGACCCAGGTGGACTCTGGAAAAGGCTGAGCCACCGACAGTTGTGGGAGCGAATCTTCCCAGGTGTCAATAAAACTGTGCACGATGTTTCTATGAACAGTGAATCAGACACCATGACAACTATCACCAGCTTCAGTACTTGGAGGAAAGTTCTCATTCAGGAAAGGATATTAAATTCTGAAGATAATACCATAAAGTTTCTATTGTATGGCCTTTTGCCATTTGCTGAATGCCTTCTTCCAGGATAGGAATAGACTGTGGTTTAAGTGGCATTTTTCCACCAAAGTTTATATTTTCCAAATACTTTGTATGGCATTTAACAAATTTATATATAGCAGATTTATATATTCTGGGGCATTTGATAATAATGAAATTTTAATGCATATCTAACTTCTTTCTCTGAGCTTTTGCAATGAAGAAGTCTCCTAAATTACTCTTATTATATTTGTGGAAGTACTTTATAAAGTATGCTTTCTAAATATCCACCAAGGGCTGTCTAGTTGTAATTAGTTTCCAGTCTGAAAGTGCAATAAAGTCTAATTTCCTATACTAATATATATTTTTCAAGAGTTATGAGTGATGCTAAGACAGTTTTCTAAAATTTAGTCCCATGATGAGTTATTCTTTTTCTATCATTTTAATATATTTAAATTACAAGAAGTGGAGAAGAAAAGTCAACGAAGTACAATTGAATCCCTACCCTCCTAGTCTCATCTCAGTCATTTGAACAAACTGGTATGAAAAAAGAAAGTGAAAGAAGCTTGCGCCAGGGAGAGCACAAAAGATCAACACTATATTGACTGTAGTATTATTTTTCCCTAAAAGAAAAAGATATTTAATGTTTTATAGTTAAGCCAAGTAATAAACAAAGTAAAAATCACAGGCACCACCTTAAATTAAAATTTTGTTAGAATTATTCTTAATAAACGAAATCTTGAGGAGTGAATTGCACAGATTTATGTATATGCAAACAAATTACTCCCTTTTACATGTGACATAATCTGTGACAAAAACATAATCAAGCTCCTTTCTGTAATATAGGAACTTAGAGCAGTGAATAAGAGTGAGCACAAAAATACTGGAATATTTACCAATTTAGATACTTTTGGTTTGTTTATTCCATTTTACAACAGCAGCATTCTTTTGCGAAATGTATGTGTGTTAATACCATTGAGTTGGCCTCAATTTCTGGGCCCCCCCAAATGAGTGACATCCACAATGTTCTGTCCTCACAGCCCTGCTCAGCTCCTACAGTAATCTTCATGCTCACACAGTGTTCTTCGTACATGCATGTCTGTCTCCAAGTATCCTCTTTTTATAAGGATACCAGTCATATTGGATTAGGAACAACCCTAAAGACTTCACTTTAACTTGAATAATTCTAGAAAGACCCTGTCTCCAAAAGCGTCACATCCTGATGCACTGTGGGTTAGATTTCAACACATGAATTTTCAAGGGACACAATCCAGTCCATAATAATAAAGGTTTACCTTTTCATTTTAAATACTCTTAAGATCTTAATAGGGAATCTGAGGATTTCTTTAAGTGGATGATTAAATCCATGTTATTAGTTTTTTGGTTTTAAAATGTGACAATAATAAATAGCATTTATACACTTCCATTAATCATTTTTTCTCTTTGGAGTACCTTTCACATCCCATTTAGGGTATCATGTAATAAATTTCTTATAATTTTATCTGCTTTTTAAGTCTTTCCAATATACTTCAGTACTAGGTATGTACTTCCAAACACCAGGAAATGTTTAATTTTTAAAGTGTAAATAACATCAATAATAAAAAAGTGGTATATTAACTCAGGGAGTTATAGAAATTTCTACCAACCAAAGGTCATTTTATGTAATTAGGAAATGTGTTCTTCACACATTATCTTCACAAGAAAGCTAAAAAATTGTCAACCATATACTTACCTTTAAAAAGTCACCATATAATAACACAAACTGTTTCCAAAACTTTTATGAAATGGTTGAATAAAGTAGACTGGCACGAGGTTAGTTACATGCTGTTAATATTCTTTTGAATTTCATGCAAATTATATCTTTAATTTTTAAAGCGAGAGGCAAGATGGTAGAGGAGTGAATGGAAGCCACACTAGCCTCCTCCCAAGACCAATCTGGAATTGCAACTAAATTGTAGACAAATTACCCAGAACAAACAATTGAACAATAGCAAGAGAGAAGCCTTATAAGCTTGGACAGACAAAAGAACTAGCTTCGGCGCAGCCTGTTTGGTAAGGAGTGCAGTGGAGGCTCCAGAGGGCTGGGTGGGCTCCCACAGGCAGCAGGGCTGGCAGGATAATTAATCTGCAGGTTGGATCCCCCTGAGAAGAATGGGGTCTAAACCCTAAGCTGGGATCACCAGCCTAGAGCACCAGAGCCCAGAAAGTGCACAGATAACAACCAGAGGCAAAAATGGCAGGGTTGCTCTCTGCTAAATGTGGACATCTGGAGACACAAGAACCATTTAAAGGAGTTACACACAAATTTTCATTTGCTGTCATTTACCCTGGGCTCCAGCAAAGGTGGGAGCATAGTGAGCTGAGACACCTGAGGAAAGACGGTGGACAGAATCCTTGGGGAGAGAACTGAGAGAGTAGCCTCTGGGATCCCAG
Source organism: Anoura caudifer (assembly GCA_004027475.1). Taxonomy (NCBI): domain Eukaryota; kingdom Metazoa; phylum Chordata; class Mammalia; order Chiroptera; family Phyllostomidae; genus Anoura; species Anoura caudifer. The sequence goes on from PVKU01002532.1 coordinate 75,060, forward strand.
TGCTGAGTCATCCCCCAAATGGTGACAACCATCTGCTAAGACAGACCACTCCCCTCTCAGTGGCAGCAGCCTGAGGGGAAACAACAGTCCCGACTCCAGGAGGAATTCTGCCCTGGCTCTATGGTGCTTAATCCTAACTGCTGGGTGCAGAGTGACTAGACTGGTAACTGAAGGAGACAGGCACAGACATAGATCCCTGGCAAAGGGTGATGGGGCAGAGTGGACTGGAGACACTTGAGGAGAGAGTGGGGACAGAGACTTGTGGAAGACAACTGAGAGACCAGCCACTGGGATCCTGGTGCTGAATCATCACCCATACCACAGCAGCCACCCTGCTCAGGCAGACCACTCCCCTCCAAACAGCAGCAGCCTGAGGGGAAACAATAGCCCCAACTCCAGGAGGAATTCTGCCCCACTATATGGGGCTGAAGCCTCACTGCTGAGTGCCAAGTGAGTAAATTAACAACTGAAAGAGACACCATAGAAAATAGATCTCTTGGAGTCTCAGAGCAGACTACCTAAGGTAAGACAGGGTCAACATCCAACACCACTAGAGGTATATCCAGAAAGAAAAAACAGTGGTAAATACTAGAGGCTACCATGACAAGATCCATTGTGGTCTTCTCCATGATTAGCGATATTTTCTTTCCTGCAAAGCTTTTTAATATTTATTTCTTATCCTGCAAGTTTGTGCATATTAAGTAACTAGAATTTATACTATGGTTTATTTCTCTCCTTCCTTATAATAGCCTTTAATCTCTTTACACCCTTTTTAATACCAGTTCATTTGCTGCTGATACTGAGATTGAGCAGGGGGGATGTTTTTGTGGGTGTGGGCTTTTTCCCTAGGCTTTATGGTTTTCTTCTGGCAGGACCTGAACAGACACTACTCCAAGGAGGACATACAGAAGGCCCAGAGACATATGAAAGGATGCTCAGCATCACGAGCCATCAGAGAGATGGAAATTAAAAGCACAGTGAGATACCACTTCACACCAGTCAGAATGGCCATCATAAACAAAGCAACAAACAACAAGTGCTGGGGAGGCTGTGGAGAAAAGAGTAGGTTACTATACTCTTGGGAACCGCCCTGCCTGGTTTCAGGAACTGTAACCCCTCCATGATTAAGGCTGGGTGAGCGACCTTCGGTCTGTAAGCCACTGAGGAGACAAAGCTTATCTCTCTGGCAGGAGCATCGCTTCTGCTTCATCCATAACTGGTCCCCATGCTTGGTCAGTTAGCCAAAGACGGGTAAGTTTCCCCAAGGGAAATCTACAAAAGGTTTCTCCCCACAAGGGGCATCTACAAGGGGGAACGACCTAAGGTAGGCATGATCACATGGAGGCCCCTCCAAAGGACTTGGGGGGCTACAGCAAATGGGGATGATGGACCCTCACCCCTCAGCTATCCTGACATAGCCTGAGTCCTCATTCTGTCTGCAAGAAGTCTCCTAATCTCTTGGTTGCCTTGGTTACCCTGCCTAACTTAAACCTGAGACAATGCCTTAAACCTGAAACAATGCTGGTGGTGAGTGCTGCCCTGTGCTGGAAAGGGCGGGTTCCCCAGGGCAATCAGGCCTGAGAAAGAATACATAAAATCCTGTGAAACCTGCTTTGCTAAGAATGCTCTCGATTAAGTAATAAGGGTCCAAGCAGGAAATGACTTGTTCCCCAAAGTTCTGTAGCCTTTTAGCTGACAGACCCTGACTCAGAATAAGCCCTCAGAGTTCTTTGTATGCTATCTATTGTTTGATCCTTGCTGCCTGACAACGATTGGTGAACTTTACCTGTATTCCTGTGCAAATTAAACCCAATAAAAGCCTGTCAAGGCAAGGGCATGGGGCGCTCTCCCCTTGAGAGAGTAGCCATGCCATCCCTTTTCCTCCACAGGACTCCGTAGTCCATGTGAATTTGTCTCATGTCTCATCCACAATGGTGGACCCCACGAGCCGGGGTCCACATCAGTGCACTATTGGTGGGAATGCAGACTGGTGCAGCTACTGTGAAAATAGTTACGAAATTTCCTCAGAAAACTAAAAATGGAACTGTCTTTTGACCCAACATTTCCACCGCTGGGACTATACTCTAAGAACCCTGCAACACAAATTCAAAAGAAGCTATGAACCCCAATGTTCATAGCAGCACAATTTACAATGGCATTTACACTATACTGCAATATATTCTTTGTTTCTTGGATATATTTGAGAGAATAAAATGTTGGAAGGTATGGACTATGTTTTCCACTCCATTTTATCTCCAGGCTACAGCACATGACTAGCCAATGAAAACCATCAGTGTAAAAATATTAAATAAATAAATGGGGAAAATTATTTTGTACTGGAATTGACAATATAAGTCCCATGTTAATTAGTGTTAGTAGTAAAAAGAGAAAAAGAAAAAATAGAACAAAATATATGCAACTTTTAAAAGTTAATCCCAAGTGAAAACGGGAAGGCATTTCATTAATTTTTAAAAAATACAAAGAAAACAAAAGATAAAATGGTTTACATTAACATTTAACACTAGTGTACATTTTAAAAACTTCATGTAAAACTACAAAGTATGAGGTAAACAAGGAATATTTCTGCAATCAATTTGATGGGTGAATAGTATTTTTTAAGTATACAGATTTTTACAAAGCATTAAAACACTTAAACATATTAGAAAATGGACATTTCTTTGAAAAATTATTATAAATCCAAAGAAAAAATGTTGCTAAGAAGGTAAATCCTCTCTGGCAGTAAAAATAAAAAGACTTTTGTTTTTCCCCATTAAAGTGGCAAAAAAAAAAAAAAAAGAAGAGGCAAGTATAAGGAACTATGCCATGTGCATTACAAGACTGAAAAATATGCATAAAATTTTACTCCAGACTTCCAAATAGAGAAGTTTATTCTAGCTAAATGATTGAGGTTATCTTTCGAAATAAAAATACCATATTTTTAAAGTAGCACATATTATAATACATATTTAGAAACTAAATTTGCAAAAATAGGTATATTATGACTTAAATAAAATTTAGTGTAAGTATAAAAAAATGTTGTTCAGTGATCTAAAGGTTTTTTTATACTTAGGCTATATCGGCAGGTTATGAGGTCGGATATGGCCCTGCCTTTCCCTTGCCCTTTTCCATAAACTGTCTACTCTCAATCTTAAACTTTGGCCTTTTGAAAGACTGAAAAAAAGAAACCCGAAAATCGATGCAGTCTATTTCCATGTCTTGGGTGCTACAATCCTTCTCAGAAGAGTGCAGTAAAGAGCCAGCTACCTGTTCAGTGTAGTCAATAGAAAAGATCAAATGTAGAGAGAGAGAGAAAGGATAATATCCAAAAATATCACCCACGTGTTGAAAGGATTTCCCACAACCAGGATCAAATAAACATTAATTTTTATTTTCAATGTTTTATGGCACCATTAATGTTAACTTGTGTGAGATCTTTGCGATAGAGCTTGAGAAAAGATCCGACTTTATTCTGAGAAAATCAGCTTTCCAACACCATCTATTAAAGAGTCACCTTTTTCATGAATTTAAAATGTCAAATCTATCAGATACAAAATAATGCCGAATAAAAGTCACTGTACTTACCTTTACGTTTTAATTTTGTTCCATTGATTTAGTTTTTTGTTATATTCAAATACTTTTCATCAGTTATTCTTTATGGTAAAGTTTTCTATTCATTATTATAAATCAATATAATTATACCATTTGGTATAGTGCAAATGTTTTGTAAATGCTGACAACAAATTATAATTTTTGCTCATCAAATTAAAACTAAATGTTCTGAGAAAGAATTTCAAATTGCAGTTTTAACTTTATAGTGAGTATCATGGATGTGCTTTGGCCTATTATTAATCTTTAATTTTAATACACACTGTGATTGATACGACATTATTGAAGCCTCAAGGATTGTTTTCTTTTTCCTTCTTTTCTGACCACAAATCTTATGCAGCCCTCTCTGATGAATTACACTCTTATTTTAAGTCTACAGAGTTTGTTCATTTTAATACAGGGCTTGTGTGACAACTTGTTCTGAGACCTTAACAAGGGATTTCTGCATTAGATGAAGCTTTTTGTGAGTAACATCAGTTGCCTGAGGTTATCAGTGGTCTGAAGTTGGACTCTTGCCCCCTTGAACTGGCCTGAAACTTTCACCATTAAGTTAAGCTTGAGAGCTTCCAGAAATCAGAGCTCAGTGGTCAAGTACTATGCAACAATCCTCTTGGGGAGGCAGCTCCCTGGGTTAAGGGTAATTTTGTAAGAACTCTTGATTTCAGGCAGCATTTCCTAGTGCACTTGGGCCACACTGGAAATCATTTCCTTACTGCCAACATACTTTTTAAAAGGTGTTAGGCCCTGGCTGGTGTGGCTCAATGGATTGTGCACTGGACCGTGAAGCAAAAAGTTGCCAGTTCGATTCCCAGTCAGAGCACTTGCCTGGGGTGCAGGCCAGGTCCCCAGTAGGGGGCGTGAGAGGGACAACCACATACTGATGTTTCTCTCCCTCTCTTTCTCTCCCCCTTCCCCTCTCTGTATGAATAAACAAATAAAATATTGAAAACAATAAAAGATGTTAGAACTGCTTTAAAATGAGCACCGCAGGTTTCCCAATGGTAACATGACTATATTCTAATTTTAATACACTGGATGAAAAATCCAGTCACTCTCTTCCAAATCCACTTCTTTCTTCCAAACTCCAGTTCATGACACCCATCTAAAAGCTAAAATGTGCCTGGAAAAGCAGGATAACTGACTGCGTCCACCACAATAACAAGGGACTAGAGGCAGCAGCACTGAGCATGGCACTGAGCGCTGGGGCTGCATTTGCTACAAGCATCCTAACAAGTAGACAGTGCTGGCCCCCACCCTCATTTTAGCGACGAGGCAATGGAGGTTCAACATGTATGATATTTGGTCATTATCACACTGCTGATATGCTGTAGGCCCAGCACTAGCACACTGGGTTACCTGACTTCAGACATCAAGCGCTGTATAAATACTTCACAAAATATTTTAAATGGATAGATATTAAGTACCTAGTCTCTGAAATGAATTTGAGTTTAGCCATCTCAGAAAAAAATGTTTTGCTCTTATTTTCATCATCACCTGAGGCTCTGGGTTTTTTTTCCCTTTTAATTCTATTTTATTGATTAAGCTACTAGAGTTGTCCCAGTTTTCTCTCTTTGACCCCTTCACCCAGCAACCTCCATTCCGTCAGGCCATACCCACACCATTGTTCACGTCCACAGGTCATTCACACAAGTTCTTTGGCTACTCCATTTCCTATACTGTACTTTACACCCCCATGTCTATTCTGTAACTACCTATTTGTACTTCCTAATCCCTTCACCTCCTCACTCACTCCCCCACAATCCCCTACCATCCAGTAACCATCAAAACGCTTTCTGTATCTATAATTCTGTCTCTGTTCTTGTTTGCTTCGTTCAGGGATGTCAAACTCATTTTCACCAGGGGCCACATCAGCCTCACAGTTGCCTTCAAAGGGCCGAATGTAACTTTAGGCCTGTATAAATGTAATGAATCCTTAACAGTTAAGCGAGAGCTTGGCACTGCTGCTGGGTAAAAACAAGGAGCTGGGCCAGGTAAAACAAGGTGGAGGGCCGGATTCCGCCTGCGGGCCTTGTGTTTGCCACCTGTGGCTTAGTTTTTGTTTTATATTCAGTTGTTGATAGAGTTGTATTTATTGCTATTTTATTGTTCATAGTTTTGATCTTTTTCTTAGATAAGTCCCTTTAACATTGCATACAATCATGGTTTGGTGATGATGAACGCCTTTAGTGTTTTTCTTCCCTGGGAAACTATCTGCCCTTCGATTCTAAATGATAGCTTTGCTGGGTAGAGCAATCTAGGCTCTAGGTCCCCACCTTTTATGACTTTGAATATGCATTGTCAATCCCTTCTAGCCTGCAAGTTTTCCTTTGAGAAATCAGCTGACAATTTTACAGGCGCGCCCCTGTAGGTAACTAACTTTTATTCTCTTGCTGATTTTGAGATTCTCTCTTTATCTTTAAACTTTGGCATTTTAGTTATGATGTGTCTTGGAGTGGGCCTCTTTGTATCCATTTTGTTTGGGACATACTTTACTTCCTGGATTTGTATGCTTATTTCCTTCATCACATTAGGGAAGTTTTCCTTCATTATTTTTTTCAAATAGATTTCCAGTTTCTTGCTCTTTCTCCTCTCCTTCTGGCACCCCTATGATGCAAATGTTGGACCTCTTGAAGTTGTCCCAGAGGCTCCTCATACTGTCCTCATTTTTTGGATTTTTTAATTCTTGTTGTTCTGATTGATTATTTTTATTTATTTGTTTTGTTTTTTATTTTCGGTTTTTTTTTTTTTTGCTTCCTATGTTCTAAATCATTGATTTGATTCTTAGCTTCATCCATTCTGCTGTTGTTTCCTTGTAAATTATTCTTTAATTAGTGAATCCTTCATTTATGACTGGATCCTTTTTATGCTATTGAGGTCCTCACTAAGTTTGGTGAGCATCCTTATAACCAGTGTTTTGAACTCTGCATCGGGTAGATTAATTATCTCTATTTTGTGTAGTTCTTTTTCAAGAGATTTGATGTGTTCTTTCATTTGGACCATATTTCTTTGTCACCTCATTTGGAAGCCTCCTTGTGTTTGTTTCTATGTGTTAGGTAGAAGCACTATGAGCCCCTATCTTGGTAGTGTGGCCTAATGTAATAGGTGTCCTACAGGGTCCAGTGGCACAGCCTACCCTGTCACTTAAGCTGGGTACTCAACATGTGCCCTTCATGTGGGCCGGCACACGTTCTTATTGTAGTTGAGCCTTGATTACTGTTGGAAGGTTAATAGGAGGGATTTACCCAGGCCAGTCAATACAAGGATTGGCTTTGATCACTTACCACCAATCTCCTCCCTCCCTGGAGGATCAACTGTACAGGGGCTGGGCAGTGCTGCTCCAACATGGTCTGTAGATGTCCACTGGGTGCACAGGTTCTGGGTGGTGCAGGCCAAAGCAAGCCCCCACTTGTATTCTGCCAAGGACCACCCTGCATGAACTATAAAGCAATCTGAAATGGCTGCACTTGTGCTGAGCTTGGAGATTTCCTGGTGAGGCCAAGCTGTGAAACTAGGCTGGCTGCTGCTAGTGTGGGGCCTGGGCCATTCAGCAAGAAGTACAGAGACTGGGGGCTCACTGAGGCCAGCTGGTGCTTCTTTGAAAGTATGTAGGAAGTTAGGAAGCATAATCCAAGACCAGCCATTTATACGGAAAAGTCATGGTTAACAGTTTGGTTGGGCCAGGAAGGTGGGCAGGACAGAGATTCAGGGGACCTCCAGGGTGGGGTCAACAGTGTTAGTCAGGTTGATGGAGTCTCAGACCTGCCTGCCATGTCTGTGGCTCTGTCCTGGGAGGTCTCAGAAAAGGGACAATGGTCTCTTTCCACCTTTCTGTTGGAGAAAAAACTGTCCCCCAGCTCCCATCTTGATGCTAGATGCTTCAGTTCCTCCCTGGATGCCACTGGTGCCTTTAAAGCTGCAGCCTTGGTGCTGAAGCTCAAAGCAAGTGAGTCTGAGTAAGTCCCTGTGTGAATTCTTTAAGGCGAACTGCTTGGAACTCCAGAAGTTTCTTCCACCAACTCAATCCCCACTGGTTTTTGCAGCCTGAAGTTATGGGGACTTATCTTCCTGGCACTGGAACCCTGGGCTTAGGGGACCTACTGTGAGGCTGGGACACCTCACTCCTGAGATATCACTCCCAAAGTTTAATCCACCACATGTGGCTGTGGGACCAGCTTGTTCCATGCGTCCATCCTTTCTACTTGGATGGATGTCATTTCTCTCTGTGGATGGATGTCATTTCTTTAATTCCATAGTTGTCAGATTTCCATCCCATTAGATTTCAATAATTCTGAGTGATGGTTGTTCTATATTTTAGTTGTAATTTTGATAGGGTTGCACAAAGAGACAAGCTGTGTTTACCTATGCTGCCATCTTGACCAGAAAACTCCCCAGGGTATGGTTTTCATGATTTTAGAGAGAGAAGAAGGGAGAGATAGAGAGAAACATCAATGTCAGAGATCAACATCAATTAGTTACCTCCCATATGCATCCCAACTGAGGATGAAACCTGCAACCCAGTTATATGCCCTGAGTATTGAACCCACAATACTTTAGTGTATGGGATGATTCTCTAACCAACTAAGCCACCCAACCAGGGAGGAAAAGTAAGTGTTATAACCTTTCTTAAATGCCCCTTTCTTTCTCAACAGCATTGACTAATGTCTTGCAATTTTAATAGTCTTTTTGCTATCTAATTTCAAAGCTCTTATTGGATTTTAGGACTATTCCCTCTTTAAGAAGTGCCAATTAGATCCTTGACATGAAATGTATACCAGTTACAAGTAGCTATTACACACCATAACCTTATCCCAACTGAAAAAAAGAATATTCTGAGGCTCCTGGAAAAGTATGTGTTGATATTGACACTGTTTTCTTTCCTTTTATGTGCCACTAATAAATAATAAAGTTTTAGGGACAAAACCTGAAGTAACACCCACAGAAGATGATGCCACAGAGATCTGATCTTCCTGGACTGTCAAAAGCTGAAAGTGAAAGGAAACTTAACCCTCAGTGCTGGGTAGAGCTACTTTTATTTAGAGTAAAATTAAACCATGCTACCTCAAGCCAGGGACATGTAGTAGGGCACTCACTGTCTTAATTCGTATAGTATTGGGAAATAGATCACTGATACAGAAAAAAAAATGTAGAAAAAAGAAAATAAAAATTAGATTGAAATAAAACACTAAATTTATTGCCCAATAGTGTAATATGTTTACAATTTGTTTTCAAGCATAATAACTTAGCATATTTAAGTCACAGCTCATCATTGCTCTGTCAAGAGTCACAAAGATGTATGTCTTTGTGTGCGTTTGGTCTCACTGGTCAAACACTTTGTGATCCTGGGAGTGCCACTACTTCCATTTCCTTCTATTCTTACAGCAATTCTCCTGGAAATGAGATTTTTTAAAAAATTTTTAATGTCACCTTCCTCCATTCCATTCTTTTTCATTCTCAACATTGCCTTAATCAAGCCATGTGTTGTTCCATTCGGGACATATGGCTATGGCATCCTAATCTTAGTTCCTTCAACATGACCTTGACCTGGGCCCTTTAAGCCAACCTGAATCTTCCTAGAACCATCTGGCACTAGCTCCTTCCACTTGATCTCCACCTAACTCCAAAACCACTTCCACAAAGACCCCAACGGTACGCATTTGGACTTGTTTCTCCAGCATGCTCTTAATCATCAGACTTTTTCAACAGATTTTAACTTCAGTTGCGACCCTGATTCCTCAGTTCCCGTGTTTCTCTCAGCAGACTTCCTGTCCAGTTCTATAAAACCGAGACTCAAACTTCCCATTCAAATTAACTCAACATTCCAGTTAGGTTGCCTCCAACACACATTTTCCCTACAATCTCCCCTGCGCGCTAACACTAAGTTTCATCATTTTTCATGAAAGCCCCACTTTTCACATACCGACTTCCTGCTAAAATATTAAAGTGTTTTCCCATCTGTCTTCAGATCCGTTAAGACATTTTTACGTCAATCAGGGTTCCAATATGGAAACAGAACCATATGACATACATATGAACAAATTTATTGCAAAGGACACTTTCATGATTGTGAGGCTGACTAGGTGAGTCAGGATTCTGAAATCTACCATTAGGTAGGGCAGGCTGAACTGATCAGGCAGGAGCTGAAGCTGCTACCTGGAGGCAGGATTTCTTCTTCCTCTGGGAAGCCATAGTTATGCTTTCATATCCCCTCAATGAATTCAGTCGGATCAATCCAGATTATTTAGGATAACCTTTTTTATTTACAGTAAACTAATTATAAACTTTAAACACATCTACAAGACACCTTCGCAGCAACACCAACATTAGTATTTGAATAATTGGAGACTGTAGCCTAGCCAAGTTGACAAAACCTGACCATCATAATAGTCCAAATTGAATGAATGAATGAATGAATGAATGAAACCCCATTTACCTGCTAGTTTGCCTTTATAGTTGTAGAGGATTAGCTATTATGAGTGGGAGAATGGAATTTAAAGATGCTAAAAATGACCAACTCTAGCCCAGCACAAAATGTACTGGTTTCTCGTCCAGAGAAATTCCTCTGCTACGCCAAAATGCCTAGCTCATTAGCTCCCTGAATTGACCTACCTATTATGCCTTGAGGTCTTTCCTCAGTATTACATTTCCACCGGACTTGCCTGTCCTACTCTGCAGTCCAAACAACAGCCTCCCTTCAAGGTTCAACTAAGTACCTCTTGCAAGGTGAAGCTGGCTCATATGGCAGTTTGCTCTGGAGTCCCACATCAGGTAAGGGTTAAGGTACTAGTTTAGCAGTTACAGTAGGAGTTTACTATCCGTACCTTATATTATTATTCATCTTGAGAGCGATCCCCACAAGTAGACTCTCATAACGAGTCCATGTATAATTTTGTGTTCCCTAGATGCATAATAGGCCAACGATAATTATGACCACCCTAGCCCATGTAAAACTAAGAGGAAGTTCTCATAAGCTTCTCTTTTATTAAAGGACAGGAATATGTCTTAGCCATTCCGATGGCTAGGGGAGCAGAAACAGGTTGAGAGGTCAATGTACCCTCCACAGCCCAGCACGTGTGGTGAAATCTGCTTTGGCTGCATCTCCTCTCTCAGTTCCTGTCTCTTTTTCTCCCCTTCTCAGGGCACAAGGCCACTCCTTTGAGAAGCCAGATTAGTATCTCTGGATAGACGCCTGGTCTGCAGTTCTCACCCAGGCTCTCAGCTCCGCCCCACTGCCTGACATTACATTTAAGCATGACTCTTCTTTTAAAAGATCTTATTTATTTATTTTTAGAGAGAGGGGAAGGGAGGGAGAAAGAGGAGGAGTGAAACACCAATGTGTGGTTGCCTCTAGTATGCCCCCTACTGGGGACCTGGCCTGCAACCCGGGCTTGTGCCCTGACTCAATCAAACCAGCAGTGCTTTGGTTTCCAGGTCCATGCTCAATCCACTGAGCCACACCAGCCAGGGCTATTTTAGCATGACTCTTAATGGCAAGACCCAACTAGGGTCCTGTCACCCTAGATCACCAATGTGCTTCTCCACACACAGGCTTAATTCCTGCTGATGTTGCTGGGAGATTTTTACAAGTGTGGGATTGAGAAAAACTGCCTACAGGCATGAAAAATGACACTTTCTTTTCAAAATTTTGTTTGTATGGTGATTTAATGAAATACAGCTCTCAAGTATCATGCTTTCTAGGGCAGTCGTGCAGGCAAATGCTATTTACATCTTTTTATTATCTCTGCCACAATATGATAACCCTTGTGATCTATTTCTTAGACTAGCCAGGCTTTAACTTACACCTGAGTCGTGTTACAAAATTAAACCTTCAGTCATTTTTCTGGAACCTAGAATGTCTTTTTCCATAGAAAGGTGTTCCTAAGGATGTTAATTTCCTGAAGTAAGCTAAAAATAATCTCAGGGCAGACTGAATTCAGCACATTAGGTTCAGCATATTATAAATTTTTTTGATAAATTCTATTGAAAATGCTGTCACCATTCACAGTCTGAGTTTCACCTTGGGACATCCACACTTACCTTTTTTTCCAGGGAAAGCACCGCATAGGCACATGGACATTTTGTAGTTGTAGAATCACCCAGTGGATATTTCTATGAAGCATGGATACAACCCATGTATTTTCTAAATGAATAAATTAATTAATGAAAAAGCAGGCATCCCTTCTCCTCTCACCAAGACAGAGACAAAAAGGTAAGCCACCACTTCAGGTGCCAAGCAGCAAGAGCCACAGGGAGTGTTTGGGTCACAGCCTCACACACAATACTTCCCTTTTGCTAAAATTAATTTTTATGTCCAATTTTCCTTGATGTTATATAGATAAACTTATCAAAAAATCTGGTAATGAAAGGTTAGGTGTTGGTGTGATAGATGTTATATATGTTTAAATAATTTTTTCGAATGAAGACAAGTATTAAAGATTCTATCAGGAGAGCTGATCCTGTCTGTCCTTTCAAAAATCCCTGATCTCTCCCTGATTGGTGAGTCTCAGTGGATTGAGTGCAGCCTGTGAACCAAAGGGTCGCCAGTTCGATTCCCAGTCAGAGTACATGCCTGGGTTGCAGACCAGGTCCCCGTTGCAGGCCATGTGACAGGCAACCACACACTGATATTTCTCTCCCTCTTTTTCTCCCTCCCTTCCCCTCTATCTAAAAATAAATAAATGAAATTAAGTTAGATTAAATTATATTAAAACAGACAAAAATCTCCAATCTCTTTCTGTTCCATTTTAGAAGACTTGACTAAAAAATTCAGGGCACGTAAAAATATACACTCTGCTTGAGAAAGAAGATAAAGAAAACAAGAGAAAATCTCCTTGCCTGGTGGGAAGGGAGCAAAAGCCTGCCTTTTACACAGAAAGCTCTGAGACTAATTACATTAAAGGCATGTTTACTAATGTTATTTAATAATTTCCAGGATACTTGTGAGTAATTTTAATATATACCTGTTAACCTACACCTCATGTTCCATTATGCATAATTATTCTATTTGCTTATTACACCTTTTAAATTACAATAATTAATCATATACATTATTTAATTGAATTGTGAAAATGATTAATCATCATTGTATTATTGTTTAATTATACCACATATTTCAGTTTAACTAGAATATGCAAAGTGCTTTAACTCATGGATGGGCTAACTGCATTGTCCTTTGGGTAATTAGCCTGGTTTTTATTACAGGTAAAGAAATTAAGGACCAGGTTAAGCAGCTCACCCAAAGGGAAGCAGGAATATTCCATGAGTCAGTCTGAACCAAGAATAGTTTAAAATGAAGAACTTTTAGCTGCTTTCTCAAAAACCAAACTAAAGAAAAACAGACCTTTTTTTCCCTCCAATGAATAATATGACTACTTTTACAGAATATGTGCTTTTCTTTTCCAAAAGCACATATATGGTTTATTTAGGGTTTCAGAGAATGTGGCCCATGAGGGTGTCAGGTAAGCTGGTTGGCCGAAGCTGCCACCGTCCCAGCCTCTGAGCCTGCACAATTCCCCACAACCCGGAACAGCTCCAGGGACCTTACTTCATGGGTGGCCTCCAGACAGAGACTGTGGCCATTCTAGAGACCCGTGATTTGGGACATAATTATTCCATCTTTTCTTTCTATTATAATACATATCCATAATGTGAGGTGGAAAGCTAAAGTAATGGTAAAAATTACTTTAAATAACGAGACAGCTTTATCTGCTCCCTATGAAAGTAGTTAAATCTCCTTTCGAGTCAGTTACAACCAGCTTAGTGGAGTCCATGATGGATCTTTTGTTTACTATATAATTTAAGACCCAACCCTTAACTAAGAAAAGATAGAAAACAGGAAGGAACAACAACAATATTGGTCTCTGTTTTAATTTCTTATATGGAACAATATTCATAATTCCTGAGAGATAATGCCTTATTGCTCAAAATTAGAACATAGTACCCCTGCCCTACAAGTTTAACTGTGGGGAAGGTAGAGCAGTTGATATATTTAGCTGAAGGACTTTTCATCAGCCCTTCCAGATTCTACTGATTGTGGGCAGAACATAAATTATCTTTGCTGCCAAAACACCAAATGAGTAGAAGACATTCCTAAGTGTTGATTTTTGAAAAGTTGTTATGAAGGGGAAATAGATGCTAAGCAGCAAAAATTAAAAATAAAAATAGATCTCCACCACAGAGTCTAATCAACATCCTAGGATTTTTATGCTTTAGTCTCTAGAAAAGGTATTTATTATTTCAAAAATTATAGATTTATATGTTTGTGTGTGTGTTTATATAGAAATCTACCAACTAGAAAGATACAGTTCAGTTATTCCTCACAGTACCTCTTAATAAGAGACATGAGAAACACTAGCTCATATATTTTTATTTGCAGAGATATTATAAAAAGACAAAGATCATATACAGTGTATATACTTGCTTGCAACTATTTTTGTAGCACTTTAAATAACAAATTCCCTAAGGTTTACATTTTTTAAAACATGATAAATACCATTTTGTATGCAGTCTTCTTACATACTCTCCCATTTTCTCCCCTTCGGATTTCTTCACTGTACACAAGGGACCTAAGAAATAATCCTTCTATTTTATGTTTCCGGATTCAGCATCTAAGTGCAGACACCAGGGTTATAATGCCAAAAGTTACGCCTGAAATTGCAGGCTGCAAAATGCATCAAAATTGATACACTGGCTTTTTAGGACCCTCAGCCACATCTGCAGGAAATCACATTTTTGTTTATGAAGAAATGCTTGTCTGTAAGACAGGATGATGTAGGCCATTCATTATAAATGGAAGCCAGGAGATAAGGGAAAGATGATTATTTTTTATAACAAGTCCCCACCAGTACGCTGCACTGCGCAAGAGCTAATAAAATGGCTCTAATAACTTTGAACCCAAGATGTAATTTACATTTTATTAGGAGAGATTTGAAATTGTTTGTTGCAGAAGATTTAAAAAATAAGAAATAGAGAGAGAGAGACTGAAGCTTGAGTTGAAATGAGATTTGTGATTTTCCTTTTGATCCACAGAATAACAACTGTTGGCATTGCATTATAACTTCTTATGAATGGCCATCAAGTTGTCTGAAATTGATTCTTTAAATGTGATGGTGTTTTTTAAATATATTTTATTGATTATGCTGTTACAGTTGTTCCATTTCCCCCTTTATTTCCCTCCACCCTGCACACCCCCTCACACCCACATTCCCCCGCTTTAGTTCCTGTCCGTGGATTGTACATATAAGTTCTTTGGCTTCCACATTTCCTATACTATTCTTAACCTGCCCCTGTCTATTTTGTACCTACCATCTGTATGCTATTTATTCTCTGTACCTTTTCTCCCTCTCTCCTCCTCTCACTCTCCCACTGATAACCCTCCATGTAATCTCCATTTCTGTGATTCTGTTCCTTTTCTAGGTGTTTGCTTACTTTTTCTTTTTAGGTTCAGTTGCTAACAGCTGTGATTTTGTTGGCATTTTACTGTTCATATTTTTTATCTTCCTTTTCTTAGATAAAGTCGCTTTAACATTTCATATAATAAGGGCTTGGTGATGATAAACTCCTTTAACTTGACCTTATCTAGGAAGCACTTTATCTGCCCTTCTATTATAAACGATAGCTTTGCTGGATAGAGGAATCTTGGATGTAAGTCCTTGCCTTTCATGACTTGGAATATTTCTTTCCAGCCCCTTCTTGCCTGCAAGGTTTCTTTTGAGAAATCAGCTGACAGTCTGATGGGAACTCCTTTGTAGGTAACTGTCTCCTTTTCTCTTGCTGCTTTTAAGATTCTCTCCTTATCTTTCACCTTGGGTAATGTAATTATGATGGGCCTTGGTGTGTTCCTCCTTGGGTCCAACTTCTTTGGGACCCTCAGGACTTCCTGGATTTCCTGAAAGTCTATTTTCTTTTTTCAGATTGGAGAAGTTCTCTTTCATTATTTTTTTAAATAAGTTTTCAATTTTTTGCTCCTCCTCTTCTCCTTCTGGCACCCCTACGATTCAGATGTTGGAACATTTAAAGATGTCCTGGAGGTTCCTCAGCCTCTCCTTATTTTTTTTGAATTCTTGTTTCTTCATTCTGTTCTGGTTGAATGTTTCTTTCTTCCTTCTGCTCCAGACCGTTGATTTGAGTCCTTGTTTCCTTCCCATCACTGTTGGTTCTTTTAGACTTTTCTTTATTTCACATAATGCGACCTTCATTGTTACCTGGGTCTTTTTATGCTGTTGAAGTACCCAGTGAGTTCCTGGAGCATCTGGACAACCAGTGTTTTGAACTGTGGATCTGATAGGTTGGCTATCTCTTTGTCGCTTAGTTGTATTCTTTCTGGAGCTTTGAACTGGTCTTTCATTTGGGCCTTTTTTTTTTTTTTTTTTTTTTTTTTTTTTTTTTTTTTTTTTTTTTCCTGTCTCATTGTACCTTTATGTAGTAAGGAGTGGAGCGTTAGGTGTTCACCAGGGTGGAGCAACCCACGTGACTGCATTGTGATGCTGCATGTCAAGGAAGGGCTGGAGAGTGGACAGTGCCACTTGCTCTGCTCTCTGCAGGTTTTCAGTCACTTGCCCTGCTACCCGCAATCAAATTGAGCCCTTCTGGTGCTGATTCCTGGATAGGTGGGTTTGCATACATTCTAGGACCCTGTGGGTCTGTCCAATGAACTCTCCTGTGAGGCTGGGAGTTTCTCCCACTGCCGGCTTAACCCCCACATGTGTTTTCAGTCAGAGGTTTTGAGGCTTTTTTTCCCAGTACTGGAACTCTGGGTTGTGTGATCTGTCTCGCTCCCTAGTTGCTCCTCCCAGTTTATCCACATGGAAATGTGGGGCCGCCCAGTCTGCAAGCCCCAGTTCACCTGGTCCACCAGCTGCTGCCTCGCCACAAGTCCTCTCCACTGGGCTGCCTTTCTCCGCCCCTCCAACTAGTCTTGATGAATGTTTCTTCCTTAACTCTTTAGTTGTTGAACTTCCATACAGGTTGATTTTCTGTGAGTTCTGCTTGTGTTTTGTTTTTACATTTGTTTTTGTCCTTCTTTTGATTGTGCAAAGAGGCACAGTGTGTCTACCTATGCCTCCATCTTGGCCAGAAGTCAGGCGTTTAAGAAAAGAAAAATTTCTTTATTTTTTCAACATTACTGTCTCCTGGAGCATTTTACTAATGAGATACACAATAAAATTAGCTCACTCATGCATAATTTACCATCATCCAACCTGGATTTCCATCTCTTGGTTTTAGATGATTCACATGCCTGAAAACAGAGTAGCCCTAGGCATTTTAGATTTTGAATATAAATCACCTATATATCCTAAGAACATTATATTAAATAAAATATCCAATGCCCTGGTCTCATTAATATTTGAAAAAATATGTATTTTGCATAATAATAACTTTATTTACATATTGCTATATTTCATATTTCATTGGACAAATTTTTATTGGTGCCCATTGGTACAAGGTGCATGAAAGGGATGTATGAGATTGTTTAACTTAATTAAGAAATCATTACCGCTAGCATATTGCACGCCTCCCATGCAGGCAATTAACAGAAATAGTTTGATAACTT
The DNA here is from genome assembly GCA_004027475.1 of Anoura caudifer. NCBI lineage: Eukaryota > Metazoa > Chordata > Mammalia > Chiroptera > Phyllostomidae > Anoura > Anoura caudifer. The sequence continues at coordinate 92,215 of PVKU01002532.1, forward strand.
CCTAGCATATAAAATTAAAACATCTACTGAAATCAGATGTCCACTCCATAGTCAGAATTACCCATAAGTTTAGTATCTGGGTTGCAGAGGGAAGTAAACTTTTTGTGCGCCCAAACCCTACAATTAAATGGCAGATTTACACACTGGTATGCTGGAGTCAGCGTCTTCTGGGTCAAGGAGATGGTGGTAAACATTTCTTCTCAAATCTATGTTCAATAATGTCACGTTTCTGGCTTGGAACTGGCCTCGGTGAAAGCATTTACAGCAGAGATATTGTAAATGCAGCAAACCATTAGTTTTCAGGTTTTGGTGTCTTCAGAGAGCCAGTTGTTAAACATCATTGGCCCACCACTGGATTTGCGACGTGTTCTTTACAGAATCACGCACCCGTGAGGCACAGTCTTGAAAGAGAAACAGCATTTTTATATTTTTTATTTTTATCTTTATTTTTATTGAGACCTGATAGATATACAACATTATATTAATTTCAGGAAATTTGACGTGTGTATATACTGCAAGATGATCACCATGTAGGTCTAGTTAATATCTGTCACCATATGTAGTTGAAGATTTTTTCTTGTGATGAGATAAATTCTATTTTATCATGCTGTATGATCCTTTAAATATATTTTAACTCATTTTGGTAATATTTTATTTAGTATTATTGCATCTATGTTCATCAGGGATACTAGCATGTAATTTTTTTCTTTTGTCCTTGAGTGGTTTTGATATCAAGGTAATGCTAGCCTTGTAAAATCAGTTTGGAATTAGTCTATCCACTTGCTTTTTTTAGAAGAGGTGTTTTTTTGTAAGATTTTATTTATTTACTTACTTACTTATTTATTTATAGCAAGAGGGGGATGGAGAGAGAAGGAGGGAAATATCAATGTGTAACAGAAACAAAAATTGGTTGCCTCTTGTGAGAAACAATATATTTAAAAATTTTCTAATATGATAAATTATATTTGCCCTTCAGTTTAAAATAATCCAACCACCCTAAAAATGGATTGGCAGAAGAAGAAGGAATATATAAAAAAACTGGTAAAAATATTTAGAGTTTTAAAGTTGGGTGATTAATATATGTAAGTTCAGTTGCACTTTTATATTTTTGAAGGTTTCTATTAAATGATGTTAAAATAAGTAACAAAAGCAAATATACATACATTCACTAATATACTCTTAGAGATGAATGTGTGAATGCACATTTACCTTTTTATTAAATATATATATATATTCACAGATAAGTACTATAATCTTAAAATAAGGAATATATGTATGTACCAAGTACTTGCTACATAAACATTCAATTATTTTCTTAGTACATTTCTATCAGAAAGTTGTGCTTATAGTTTAATTATAAAAAAATTTCCATGAATTTCAAATATTTCCTTAACTGTGACTTAAACTTCATCTGGGGCATGAAAAGAAGATACCGAATTTTATTTTTAAATAAATTAATGACGAAATCATCAGAGGATATAGTTCTATGTGTCTTAAGAGAGGTATCGAGGGCTCATGCAATTGAAAACATTGTAAGATGGATGAGGGTCTTTGCATACTATTGAGTCCAACCATTTTATTTGATGAATCAAAAAGAAAAAATCAACCAAAACTCCAAATAAACAAGAAACTTCTTCAAGAATTGGTCATTATTTGAACAACTCTTGCTATCAAAGTGTGGACCAGCACCCACATCACCTTGGAACATACAGAAAATTCTGAATCTTAGCCCACAGCCCCGAACTACTGAAAGGGAATCTGTAATTAAACAAGAATCTCAGGTGATTTCTAATGCACTTTAAACAGTGAGAAAGACTAAAGTAGGCAGAAACAAGTCTGGGCTACACACAGTCTCCAGACAATTGTCTGACTCTCCCAAACCCACTGCCCAGACTGGACTGTCCTGTGGAAATAGCAGCAGGAAGGAGTTTCTCCCCTTCTTTCTAGGTTCTAGCGTGCACGCATATGCAAGGGTTCAGAGATCCCAGCCAACTCTGGCCAGGTTTGGCTCCTTCCTTCAATCCTGGACTGGCCATTGTATCAAAGAACCATGTGGAACTCTGACATTCTATCGAAGTTGTCAGACACAAGAAGCATCAGAGATACTATAGCGGTCTGTGAGTGTGGTAGGGGAGGTACTAAAGACATCTGTATTTGTAGGACAGAGAGTCCCATAAATTCACAAAGATTCGTATAGTAATGGGTCTAAAAAAGAACTGAAATGCTGTGCCAATGGCCACATACTGCCCTTAACTTAAAATCTAACTGTTCCTCTGACTCAGTAGCACTTGGTCTGAAGAACACGTGCATGCGGAATGTACACAAGGTGGTGGAGAACAGAGCCCCTGGGACATAGGGCCTCTGGGGTGATGCAGACGGGAAGAGGCTGCCATGGGTTAAACCACTTACCCCACACCAAACGTAACGGAGGGATAATTTATAGATGGTAAGAAATGTTAATAGAATAATAAATCACTTAGACTGAAGGATGAAACACATGTAGATTGATCACTTGGAAGCAAACAAAAGATTGAAAAGAGCTTAGGAGGACTTAGGTGTCTTGAAATTTAAAGTCACTAAAGAACAAACTTCATGACGGTAGGGCTGTAAAACATTGGTGGAAGAAATGGGAAGAGGCTGTCAAACTCCAGAGCCTGGCCTGGGACTAACAGATATTTCTCTTTATGTTCGTTCTTTCACAGAAGTAGGGTATTGGACCGGGAGATATCTGGTTAGATATATATTTTAACAATTTTCCTTCAATACCATTTCTCCCCACTTAGGCACACCACCCCCAATAAATTAAGATACCTGTCATGTCAATGTTTGGAACACAGTGATGTGGTGGACATTGATTTCCTGCAAGGCTTAAGAAGCTAGTCAGCTACATCGAGGGGATAGCTGATGAGAGACAGGAGACATGCCTGGTCATCGGGCCAATAGAGATTAATACAAAGTTAAACATAAATCTGAGTGCAATAATGGAAGGGAATTCTTGTCAAATGTCAGTGCAATTGCACCAGACTAACTATATGAAAGCATCAGGAGAAGAGTGAATAGCAAAATAGTCAACTGAACCGGATCTGCCATCATACCTGTATGTCATTGAAAATACAACCGTATTTATATTTCCTAAAGCAAAGACTTCAATAGAAACTTTGATAAAGTTTTGCTCATTTTTAAAACAGTGGAGCATGACTTGGTCACCATTTTCTAGTTCTCCAACTCTCTCCAAATGCTATGGTTCCTGGTAAAAAGAATCTGACAGCCTACATCATTCTTCAGTTGAAATCAGAATGAAAGAGTCCCTCACCTTCATTTTCCCTGCAGAGAGCGTGAAGATGGCACGGAGGGAGCTCAGCAGTCAAGCAAAATGCAGGATCCACCGCACTTAGCTACTGTCTGCAAGCCATGACTCTCTCGTTTTCAAATTCCTTAGCCCCTCTGCTTCTCAGAGTGCCTTTCATCTATTTGGTCTATTTGCGGTGCCGAGTTAGCACGGTGCCTGGCACGCAAAAAGAAAAGGTTTTTTTCTTTTCATTTTCTCACTTCTCTGCATTTGTGATGAAAGATTTCTTCAAACACAAATCACCCAGCACTGCCTCAACAGGTAATTTATGGGAACACAATCACTTCCTCTGCTGTGAGTAATTCACTACAACTATGGACTATTATTATATTATTATTATGAATTATGGATTAGTGAGAGTGTGTAACTCTTACCATCTAACTCATATTCTCAATTAGAAGGGGGCCTATGTACTTCCACTAAAAAATAATTTAAAAAGTCAAAAGAGAAAATCCACATAAAACAAAACTTTTTAAAAAGCTAAAATCATAGAATATGTCATTTTGTAAATATTTTATTTATTTACTTTTAGAGAGAGGGGAAAGAAGGGAGAAAGTGAAAGACAGAAATATCAATGTGTGGTTGCCTCTCACGTGGCCCCCACCGGGGTCCTGGCCCACAACCCAGGCATGTGCCCTGAGTGGGAGTCGAACTGGCGACCCTTTGGTTCGCAGCCCATGCTCAATCCACTGAGCTATACCAGCCAGAGCAGAATATGTCATTTTTAATTGTGTGGTTTTCCTAAATGTTCAGAGTTGGTGTGTCCCCGCTCCCTCCCCTCCTCCTGTTTCCGTCAGTAATGTTGGCCTCAGTTTAGTGATCATTTTTACTCCGGGATGTGATGACCTTATTTCTATGGGAAATTGCTTTGAATTTTTTTAAGGTAATAGCCATTCTAGCGTAAACATACACGGTAATTTGTTTCTGGTTTTTGTTTTGCCAGAAGAGGTTGAGCGTGCTTTCAGAAAGCATCTTTCCCTTTCACCACCTGTTTTTGTTTTTGTTTTGTTTTGTTTTAAGAAATCAGACTGGTAGTGTTATTTTATGCTTGGCTTTATGCTTTGTGGTTTTTCTGTGATTGACTTCTTGTACTTAAGCTAAAGGGATTTACTGATGTTATCTGAGGTTGTTTCATTCCTATGAAATCTCAGGCGCTAACTAGGCAAATCTCAGACTGATAAAGATGGCTCATATTTTAAAGCACATCAGGATATGCTCAGGATTTGCAGCCAGGGATCTGGAAAACGTGAAGGGAAAGTTAAACAGATGCACATTTGTTAACATCATATCTTCAGCTTGCTGTATAAAGGGTGAGGCAAAAGTAGGTGTATAGTTGTGAGTATGTGAAACAGTTTATTCTTGTGTCTCTTTGTATTAATTATTGTATTATCTGCCATGCCAACAACTGTATTTTGACTTTTTTGAGAATATACTTCTTGACTCCTAAACTTGATAGTAAATTGATTAGCCTCTGTGCTGCAGTTGCCTCATTTTAACACGAGAGATCTAAACTAGATGAGAAAATGACTTAAGAAATGTGAAAACTTTTGTTGAATATAAAGTATCTGTAGATATGTATTGGCCAGCCTCAGTGATGGCCCCAACAATCGCCATCTTCTGGCTTAATGTCCTTGTGTGGTGCCTCCTGTATTGCAAAGGACTGACCTGTTTGACCTACAGAATATGGTGGAAATATTGATATCTGATTTCCAAGGCTAGATCATGAAGATATCACCACTTATGATTTGCTGTCTTTGGGGTCATTTGCCGGAGAGGAAGCCAGCTTCTAAAACATGAGTACATACAAGTCCTAAAGAGAGATTGGGACATCTTGATTGTAACCTCCTAAGACTCTGAGTCACACCCACCCAGCTAAGCTAATTCTAAACCATGACCCACCAAAACCATTCAAGATAATAAATCTCTATTGTTGACTTACACCAGTAAGTTTGAGGGCAATTTGTTATGTGACTGTAGTTAACAAATAGTAAGGGGTGATTCATTCATTCATTCATTCATTCATTTACCCAAAGTTTGTAGACTGCCTTCAATCAGGCACTTGAACTAGAAGTTTGGACACGAAGATAGAGAAGCAGATAATTCATGGAGAAAGGAATATAAGTGAAGCCAAAAAAAATGCTTTCTTGGAATACAGTTTTAAAATGACTTCGGTTGTAAAGGCACAGTGCTGTTATTCTGTAATCTGTGATGAAGTGGTGTTCATAAAATTGGGAGGTAAACACAAAGTACAAGGAAAGAACTTTCCCTCAGTAACATGGATGCGTGCATGGGAAAATGCACACAATCATTTTACCATGGATGGAAAATCATTATTAGAACACTCATTTTTCTTTCTAAATGTCTGCAGGCTAAAAAATTAATTTGATCAAACTCATGTCTCATGAACCAGAGTCAAATGTCCAATCCTTGGCAGCAAGTTTTCCATTCTATGGTCAAAATCAAAACTCCTCACTTGGGCTTCCCTCTCACAGAGAGACAGGCCAAGAGGAGGCATCGCGATCAGCAAGAATAGGAAAACTAAACCCAAACAAAAGAAAGCAGAGAACAAACTGATCATTATGTATACAATGAACATCTCATTAAATTTTGAAACCATAGATAGCAAATTAAAGTAGTTACATAAACCCCTCTGAGTTATAGGAATTGCAAATGGTTGTGCTCAGAGATACTGTGTTGGATATGTATCTAAGTGATGCATTTTGTGTACATAGCAAAATTTACAGATAAAGAAGCTTGCCATCATTCAAAAAACTCATTCATTCAAGAAGCAGAAATGTAATAGAGAATTCTAATGCTGATTATTTTCCAAATTTCCTAAGTTTAAGAACCACGAGTAACAGAAATGTGGCTGAACCCACTTCTCCCAAATTCTAATTATTATTGATACCACAGACTGCCGCTTGTTCTCGTAGTAGGAGAGTCAAATGTCTATTTAATACACAATATACCAAAGGGTAAAATAATTTCTTTCTTATCTCACAAAAGAGATCATCTTACTTGACAATATCTCTTCCAAAAGTTGTATAATATTTCCTCTAAAAGACCTTTTAGAGCATAAAGAACAGAGAGCTTGCCAGAGGACAACAAGACCACAACATAAAACTTCTCCAACAGTAGTAGTCCCCGCAGGTGAGTCAAACCCCAAGATCTGTAAAACTCCTAACAATGAGGTTCCAGGACAAGGTGTGCTTTGATATTCTCAACGTTTTCACAGGAAGACACTGACAGGGTCTGACCGAAGCATCTGTCAGAGCTGTTTAGTATTTGACATTGCCAGGAAGGTAAGAGTGAAAGAAAGCCTTGAACAGCCAGGTTTTGCATATTCATTTCCTAATGAAACGTAGGTTACAGCATGGTGTCAAATAAATTTCATGGTTCTCATGACGGTTTTATTCTTAGAGTGCTGTTTACAGTATCTTAGGTTGAAAATTAATAGTCAGTATGTTAAAAAACATGGAAATATGACTATACTTTTAATGTACAAATAGTATTATTCCATTTGTTAATCTAATAAAAAAGACAATAACCTCCACTTTTTCTTTGTTTGATTAACACAAAGAAGTTAACCTCCCCCCTGAAATTTTTTTACCACCCAATTATTATTCACATTTAAATCCACTTAAAATGTAATAGCTGTTTTTATGGACTTCAAATATAAGATATAACAAGCCACACCTTCCTGAGTGCCTCAAATTAACTTTAGAGAATCAGGTAAATTAAACTTATAAATATAGTTAGTCAAATTATTTTAATTACCCCAAAATAGTTCAGAGTGTTGGAAAATTCCTTTATATTTTCCCCCTTGAAATCACGTCTAAAATCAAGTATTCATTGTAACTTGTAAATATGAATCTAACAAAATCTATTTTGATAGTCTATTATGCCAGATTCTCTGAAATATTCGAAACACTCAAACATTTAAAATGCCAGTTGCATACACTGTCCCTAACTCTAACACCAAAGCGTGAATTACATTAGGTTTGATTTATTTCTCATTTCTCTTTTCAATTCTGACCCTTCCACATCAGAAATACGCTTCTTCAGCAAGGAAACACTTTGATCAGTTGAGACACGCTGACTGCTATCTCAGTGAGCTGGGGGTTCTTAACAGCCAGTCAGGAGACAGGAGTGACTTCTCTCCCACCAAGGAGGTTACACCGACCCGTTTTCCATACTTACTTTGCTACCTGAAGATTCAAAGGCTGTACATATTTAGACAGGATACTAACTTTTACAAGAGTTAAAATTGTATCATTCAACATTTTATTTTACTATGTAAATATCGCTGTCATTCACAATCTCTTATTTTCTCATTTATCTTCACTTTCATAGTCACAATTCTTTAAAGCTATCTTTATGACATTCAACTATGTTTTCTATGCTATCAGAACACAGCGACGCACAAGAGCAATGTCTTCAAATAAGATGTGGAAGAGAGGTTTTTAAAGTCCTCCGTACAGAAGTGCAGAGAACAACGACACCTGCAATTGCTGGTATCGTCGGGCCCCGCCTCCTGAAATGGTTGAGCAGGGATGCTGCCTACGGATGCTGATAACACATTTTGCCATAATTGGGCACGTCCGTGATGACTATCGTTCCACCCACTTCCTTTAACCTCCTCACACCATCTCCTGGAACCGGTTAGGATGCACCTCCTTGTTTAATTTTTAATATTCGTTATTAAAAACAGTATTAATTAAGTCTGTGAATTTAACCTTAAAAGGAATCTTGATGGAGTTAAACACGGCCTCAGTGGTAAGAAGAGAGAAAAAAAAAATGGAAATTAAATTAGAAAGTCAGTATTTCTGGTGTCATTTCAGTGACAAGGAACAACTTCTCTAAAACGCAATAGTCCTGATGAGAATGCGGTCCCGAGAAACGAGGCACCGGAACCGTCCGCAGCGCATCCGCAGGGCCGTGTGCTCCCCTCTCTTCTCGGTTTGTTCAGGCTGCGGCGCCAGCACACCCCCCGCTGGGGGGGCTTGCACAGCAGAAACCGCAGAAGCCTGCTTTGGCCCAGTTCCGGAGACCACAAGTCTGAGACCGAGGTGTCAGCAAGGTCAGGCTCCCGCCACAGGCACTAAGGCAGCACCCACCCAACCCACCCCAAGCCTCCGTCCGCACCAAGCCTCCAGGCGGGGCTCATCGGCCCCGCTGCTCTGATTACTCCCACGGAGTTCTCCCCGCGCAGGTCTGCCTTGGTGTCCAACACCCGCCTCGTCGGGCAGCTCACGTGGGAGCGGGGCCTTTCATCCTGACTTCGGCCTCCTGAATTACCTCCCCAGTGACCTTGTCCCAATAAGGGCACTTAGTCCGAGGTACCGGGAGTTAGGGCTTCAACATACGAAATTCTAGAGGGGACGCGTAATTCAAGCCCTAACACCTCTCTGGAGCTAAGAGCAGGAGCAAGTGACCAGTCCCGATCACCCTAGGCACGCAACGCTTGAGACCTGAGCTGTAAACATCTTCCCTGGAGGCGCAGGAGCTAATACAGGTACTGGAGATGCTCTTGAGGAAGAGGCCATGGCCTTGAACGTGAGAGGATATTTATGAAAGCAGTAGCTCGAAATGCTTTTCTGTAAAGGAAGAAAATGTCTTCATATTTTAAAAAGGGTTGAGGTGGAAAACTGTTCTGAAGATAATCTTACTCAGCCCGGTCCCAAAGCAGCCTATGGCCTGACCGAAGGTGAGCCTAACCTTTATCATACGTACTTCTAGAAGTAGGTAAATGTGGTCACACTAAAAAAAAAAAAGAACTCTTATTACCTACCATGGTGAGTTAATAAAACAGTTTACCAAATAATAGAAATTAAACAAAGATCCCTCTGATTTCCAGAAGAGGATTGTCTCCAAAGTATAAACACCACGACTGGGTAAAAGCTGAGTTCTGCCATTATATTTTTAGCGTATGTTCATTCCATGACCTATTTTGCTCTGCAAAATCAAGGGAAATGGAAGCCATCGCGCTTTGACTCACTGGAATCAGAGCATCTGACTGTACCCTCAAATTCCGAGAGCCCCTTGCTCCACCCAGCGCTCCCCGAGTAAGGGTTGTGCAACGTTATCGCAGCTCAAGTGGACACCTGCACCATTGCTGTCTTCAGAAGCTCTGTGTGTATTTACTGTCGAGGCCTCCGTTGTGTCGATAAAAGACCAGTTGTTCTGGGAACTCATGAAGGAGGTGATTAAAACTGCTCCAATATTTGACTCTCCTCTCCAGCAGGAAAGCTGCATTTTGCCACAGTAAAACTCATTATGACTGCATTTTCGCCCACTTGAAGGTAGATAAACTTCGAAGTCAGAAGAAATTAAATAATCTTTGAAATCTTTGTTGAAGTAAACAAAAAAGACATCTTAGAAACAAGTGAAATAAATATGGACATGACAGAGGTCCAAACCATTGAAGAACCAAGTAGTGGCAGGAGGGGGTGGGACTTAGTTAAAGACTATAGTATTTATTTTTGTTAAGAATTTAATGTTATTAATATTTGTAGGTTTTAAAATATCATGTTGTCTTTAATTTAATTGACAGGAATAACTTTATGTTTGGGATAATTTATTTCCCCTTTTTTGGACAAACTAAAGATAATTCTCTTTTCCAATTACTAGTCCCAGGTGTTAGATATAGTGATGATTAATATATTTCATTTAATTCAGGATGTGGCCAAAGAATATTTATGGTTTTTCATATTAATAACACAATAAATAATAAATGATAATACAAGAATAAACTTATTTTGTGTAGTCACAACTCTAAACCTACTTTTGCCCCACCCTGCATATTCACCTTTCTGTACAAATTAAACTAGCTTATATTGCTTCCATTTCTCACACTATTCAAACTAACAAAGAATATTGAAAAACAGAGAATAATTCTGGAAAGGAGAGTTTGGCTTTATCATTTAAAAAAAAAGTATAAATTAAGAGATACCAATACAGTGAAAGTACAGAATCAGAGTTTGAGCCAAATAAGAGTCATGCGTGCAGGTGTGCATAAGCGTGTGTGTGTGTGTGTATGCGTGTGTGTAACCCAGGAGAGAAAAACCAGAAATCCTTGGAACATAGTCACTGTGAAAGTGAGCAAATGATCTAACTCAGTCAATGAGGACAAGAATGCCCTGTAAGGGGGCCTGATGTTGCTGTGACCTGGAGCAGGTAGGTCACTAGGAATTAGGAATAAATAATGGAATTACAAAAAAAGAAAAAAAAAAAAAAAAAAAAAAAAAAAAAAAAAAAAAAAAAAAAAAAAAAAAAAAAAAAAAAAAAAGCAGTCACCAGCGAGTAGAGCCTGAGAAGGCAATTTAGTAGCCAGAAAAGGCAGAAGCCTGACTAGCAGCAGAACAAAGAGGAGCAACCTCGGAGCAAGAAATGAGGAAACGGAAGAACGGAAAGGAGACAGACCACGCTGTGGCAAAACCTCCATGGTACTGGTTGTCCATCGCATGTCCCCCTCTGTCCGACTTGGACACCCCGAGCTTATTTCCCTTTAAATCCTTTTTTATGGATTAAATAATATTTTTATTTGTAAATACAATGTATTTGCATTTTCTTTTTTTTTTTTGATTGCTGTTCAGTTAGTTTTCCCAACTTCTTCCCACTGCTTGCCCCTACCCCATCCCCCCCTCCCCCCGCAGTCAATCCCCCACCATTGTCCATGCCCAAGAGTCCTCTGTTTGAGTTCCTTTTCTTGCCCCTTCCCCTTCTTTTCCCTTTAATCCCCTTCCTGCCTCCCCTTTGGTCACTGTCAGTTTGTTCTTTATTTCCAAGTCTCCGCTTCTGTTTTGCTTGTTTAATTTATTTGGTTAGGTTCCGCAATTTTGGCAATTATCCAATAAAAGTAATCCTAAAGACAGGTGATTCAAGTATTTAAAAGGTGAGTCATTATTTTTAAATCACCCTCATCCTTGTCATATTTTGCAATAAGCAAAGTTGTGTGCTAAATACTGTCAGACCTTGGAACTATGATTTCGTAGATGATAAAATCTAAAATTTATGTTAATTTGCATTTATATGAGTTTATTAGTGTTATGAAGCAACAGCCCATTTTTATCAGACTCCTTTATTCGTATATCCCAGGTGAAATTTCCTGGAAATTCATATATGGAGATGCTGCAATGAACCCAAAAAACAGGATGCTGCTATGGGCTGGGTAGAAAAATTCATTAATTTTAGCTCATGTCCCTTTTGGAAGAAGAAAAATTTGAAAATGTATGAAGAGATATTTCTCTGCAGTTTTTATGTTTTGCCTACAAAGACATTAGTTCCAACTTTTATCAAGAGGGCCCTAATCTTTTCTTTTTCTGAAAGAAAGCAATGAAAAGAGCAAAGCAGTGCATTACCACTTCTCTGAGCCAGATAGTGTCGATCAATGTCAACAGTGACTAGAGGAAGCACCAAGGTAACATGGCATGTCAGAGGAGCTCTCAGATGAGAAAATCTTGTGAAAGCAGTGAAAGGAATGAGGAGCAGAGCGACACACAGGTGGGGCGATCACAGTGCTGATCTGAATTCTTTTTTTAGTAAACAATGTGCCTCTGATATCAGGCTTAGTGGGAGCACGGGGCCAATTAGTCTAACTTTTCAGGCTGATTGTCTGCTACTCTTAATTATCTGAATATTTAATTTTTAAATATATCTCAATTATCTGAATATTTAATTGAATTTTCTTGACCCCAGTGTGACCACTCATTGACACAGCTGTGCCCTTATCCGGTAAAAAAAAAAAAATAAATAAGGTTGAAAGAGAGCTTTTATTAATTGTATTATTATTTTTTAATCCTCACCCAAGCATATGTTTTTACTGATTTTTAGAGAAAGATGCAGTGGGGAGGGGAAGAGAAAGACATTGTTGTGAGAAACATCAAACATTTACCTCCTATACACAACCCAACCAGGGATTGAACCCACAACCTAGGGTATGTGCCCAAAACTGGGAGTTATACCCGCAAGCTTTTGGTGTATGGAGGACACTCCAAACAACTGAGCCACCCAGCCAGGGCAAAAGACTCTCTTGTTAACAACCGTGCTTTTGATGTATGAGTAACATACAAAAAGCTGTACATGTTTAATGTATACAGCTTGATCAGCTTGGAGATAAGTATGCACTCATGAAATCATCACAGTCTATGTGATAAACTCATCCATTATCTCATAACCCTCCCACTTCCCTCTGCATTCACTTTTTGTTTCGATAAGAACACTTAACATAAGATCTACCCCCTGAGCAAAAATTTAAGTAAACAATACAGTATTATTAACTACAAGTAATATATGGTACGCTATCTCTCTATGCCATACTCATTTCATATAACTGAAACTCTGTGCTGTTTTACTAATATCTTCCCTTGTCCTCTTCCCCACCCTGTGGCAACCACCATGCTACCCTCTTGTTCTGAGTTCAACTGCTTTAGACTCCTCAGTCATATCAGTACTTTCATGCAGTATTTGTCCTTCTGAAATGACTGATTTCACTTAATAAAATGTCCTCCAGATTTAAATGGCAGAATTTTCTTCTTTTTAAGGCTGAGTAACGTTCCATAGAATGTGTATATCACATTTTCTTTTTTTCAAAGATTTTATTTATTTATTTTTAGAGAGGGGAAGGGAGGGAGAAAGAGAGGGAGAGAAACATCAATGTGTGGTTGCATCTGGTGTGGCCCCCACTAGAGACCTGGCCTGCAACCCAGGCATGTGCCCTGTCTGGGAATCGAACCTGCAACCCTTTGGTTTGTAGCCCGCACTCAGTCCACTGAGCTACGCCAGCCAGGGCACATTTTCTGTACGTATTCTTCAGAGATGAACATTAACGCTGCTTCTAAGTTTTGGCAATCATGAATAATGCTGAAATGCATGGGAGTGTAGATAGTGACAGTTCTTATCAGTATTTATGTTTCAATATTAAAAAAATAAAATGACAAGAAAAGGATATAAAAATATGCAACATCATATTCAAACCTATGAAGCTAAATATAAAAATTCAAAGACAAACCTTGGAGTACTTAACATTTTAACAAATATAGCATTTTCTATTGTAAGAAACAGTGGATTGTTTAATAAAACACATCAGTTTCAATCCTCAATCCATGCCAACAGAAAAATAAACTGCCAATCAATTAACAATGCTGCTGCAAAATTGAGAATATATTTTAAAATACAAAAGAAAATAGTGTAATTAAACAAGGTCCTTTACAATAAAAAGCAAAACACCAAAAAAGAGAGACATGATTGTTATTTGAGTATATACATGCACTTTTTCTAAATTATGAAATAATGTAGATAATATGAAAAAGGTAAAAAAAAAAAAGATATTGAGGTGTGAGGGAAGATGGTGGAGGAGTGAGAGGAAGCCACACTGACCCCCTCCCAGGACCAATCTGGAATTACAACTCAGTTGTGGAGAGACCACCCGGAACAAACAACTGAACGATAACCAGAGAGAAGCATGTAACTTCAGAGAGACAGAAGAACCGCTTCAGCGCAACGGGTGCGGTTAGGAGTGCAGTAGGCTGGCTGGGCTCCCACAGGCGGCAGCACTGGTGGGGTAATGAAGTGGCTGGTTCGATTCCCCAGAGCAGACTGGGGTCTAAGCTCTGAGCCGGTATCCCCAGCCTAGAGCGCCAGAGAACAAAGGCACACAGATGAAAACTACCAGTGAAAACCAAAGGGACACTCTCCACCGGAGGCGGATGGCTGGAAACGCAAGGGCTGTTTAAAGGGCCAACACACAAATTTTCATTTGCAGCCACTTACCTTGGGTTCTGGCAGAGGTGAGGGCCGAGTGGGGTGGAGAGGTGGGAGGAGAGATGGGGGATGGAGTCCTGGGGGAGAGAACTGAGAGAGTAGCCACCAGATCCAGAGCTGAGCCAACCCCACCTGCAGCAACCTTCCAGCTCAGGCAGACCACCCCCCTCCCAGCAGCAGCAGCAGACTGAGGGGAAACAAGAGCCCCCACCCCAGGAGAGATTTGTCCCTGCCCTTTGGTGCTTAAACCCTACTGCTGAGTGCAGAGGGACCAGATTAACAACTGAAGGAGGCAGCCAGTGACAGCAGACTACTGGAAATATCGAACAGGCTGCCTAAGGTCAGACGGGGTCAACATCTGACATCACCAGAGGCAGATGCAGAAAGAAAAAAAAAAACAGTGGAAAATACAAGAGGCTACTGAGACGAAAGCCGCTGCGGCCTCCTTCATGATTTGAGATATTTTGTCTCCTGCAGAGCTTTATAACATTCATTTCTTGTCCAGTGAGTTTGTATATAATAAGTCACTAGATTTCACACTACAGTGTATTTCAGTTCACATATTTTGCCCCTCCCTTCTCTTAGCCCATTTTACCTTTCTCTTTCCTCACAATATTTTCATTTCAAATTTGGTTTTCTCTCTAGCTACAACTTGTTTCCCTTCCACACTCTTACTATTTCTCCCCCATCCAGACACTCAAAAAGAATTTTCTTGTCAAGGGTCATTTCCCATTCTTTTGTCCGTCTCTTAAGATACCTGTGTTCTCCCTACACCTTTAACAAACTTTGCTAGTTGGTTGTGGGTTGGGTAGTTGTTGCATCGTTTCTTCAAGGTTATCTCTAGAGCTTCACTAGTTCTGTATTTCAAATATCAGATTGTACTGGACCCCTTCCCTACTCTTTTTTTCATCTCAAATTTTAACTTTGCCATCTTAGCCTGTTTTTTTTTATCTTTTTCTCTTTTGTCTTTCTTCTATTTGTCTTTCATCCTGCCCTTTTATTGTTATTTATTCCCTACATTTTCTTTTCCTTTACATCCCAAATTTCAATTTTTCCCTTGCTTAGTCTGGTTTTTGTTCCTCACTCTTAATATTCCCTCTCCCTCTATCATTTCAAAATCACTTCCCATTCCTCTAAACATCTCCTAGACTTTTCTTTGTTTCTTTTTTCTCTCTCATTCCCTTACCCCCTATATTAATTTCAGCTCATTTATTGTTTATAGTACTCTGGTGGATCTTTAGCTCCTATATTTTTATTAATTACTTAATATTTTTCCTTCCTTTTTTCCCTTTCTCACTTTATTTTATTTTATATTATTTTAATTTCTATTTAAACCCAAGATTACATACTTCCATGGTCATACTCCATTCCACACTCTTCATTCCCTTTTTTATTCATGAGGTAAATTTTCCCTCGTCTCTTTCCATTGCTCCAACTCCCATGTATTGTATTAATTATAATTAATAATTATTATTATCAGACCATCTGGACTGATATGGACTGAATGAACCCCACTAAGCCTCTATAAACTCTTAAGAATCTAGCAATTGTGTATGGATAAATACTCATCTTTCATTTACTCAAGACAAGTCTCAAACATAAGTTCCCTGGCTTATTAAGGCTGCCACCTACAAAAAAAAAAAACAAAAAAAAAAAACCCAGAACATTTATTCTGTTTTGTTTTGTTTTGTTTTCTAAGCAACTACAAATAAGCTAGAAAGAAACTTAAATTACTCAGGTATCTGTCCCCTTGTTCACACTTGAGAAACACTGCATTCCTAAGTGTAACCAACCATGTTACATACGTGGGTCATATATGGAGCAATATTTAAGAATTCAGACTGAACTGGCTTTGAATTTAAGCAACTAAGTTTAAGTTGGACATTTTATATTTAGCCTCACTAAGCTTTAGTTTCTTTACTTGTAAAATGTTCTATGGTTGCTAT
Organism: Anoura caudifer; assembly: GCA_004027475.1. Taxonomy (NCBI): domain Eukaryota; kingdom Metazoa; phylum Chordata; class Mammalia; order Chiroptera; family Phyllostomidae; genus Anoura; species Anoura caudifer. Next base: position 108,271 of record PVKU01002532.1, read on the forward strand.
GAGAATCATAAAGAATATTTTTTAAAAAACTACAACAGTACCCGCATATGGTAAGCATATTGGCTATCATTTTATAATTATTATGGCTAATTTTATTAATAGGACTAAAATGTTTATATGGCAGGTGTTAAGCATCTTTACAATCTAGAGCCCCCGACAAAGCCCTCAAACTCAGACATCCAACTGATCCAACATGAATAACCCCAATCACCATTTATGCTTATAATATTTTGTAAGAATGTATTAATAATTACAAATACTTATAGAAGTTTTAATTTTTATGTTAGATTTAAAAAAACAGAATATGCCCCAGATACTACACAATTGCCTTTTTATTCAGTTATCATGAATGTCTTTCCAGTTCAATACTGAATTATTCAAAATTATTCTTTGTCTCTTTGCCTCTGCCCCTAGGTTTGATTTAATCTCGAGATTTTAACTTCTAAATATTTATCAGATCAAATCTTCTATGGCCTTATTATAACCAGTTTATTTCACTCATTCAAAGTTTCTTTTTATAACCATTGTATTATCTCCCTAATTGTGCTGCTTTCATTCAGGCAATTTGTACCAAATAAAAACACGCAACTACATTCTTACTAAATTGCATTTTCAACTTTATTGCCACTTGGCCTGATTTTCTTCAAATCTTCTCCTGAGGAGATAAAGTCTGGCCTATTTTTATGTTAGTCAAACCTTTTGATAATGAAATTTCTGTTTCTCCAACTGTCTACCACACTTTCTACCTTATACCTGATCCTCTAGCGAACCGGCTACTCCTAAATTTTCCTACGCCTACCTGCACTTCTACCTCTATGGCTATCCTCTTACACAGAATTCCCATTCCCTGAATTGACCGTTGCCTAGCTTACGTGAACCATCATTCAGGTGAACTATCACCACCGCGTCCCACAACAGTCTGCCTAAGTGTGGCCTCGGTGGCATCCTTCTGAGTCCTGAGACATCCTTGTATGAGTATACCGTCTTCCATGTCACATTAAATTGCAATTTCCTATTCATCGGTCTAATTAACATCTGGAAGTTAGGAGAACTTTCTTATTTTAAATGTATTCATTTTATGCTGCTAATGCATGCATAGGTAGTAAGTGGGGTTTTTTTAGTCAAAATTGTATATTTCAGAGGTGAAATAAACATAATGTGGTTATTTCTTTTTAGGTCTTAGGAATTGAGAAAAAGAGTGACAGAGGCAGAAATTTTCAATGTTTCTATGTTTTGGTAACCAGAGAATGATACCACATTCTGAAGTTAGGATTAGAGAAAAAGATCGAATCTTGGTAACAGTATTTAAAATATCAGTGATAAGAGGTATCTCTACTACAACAAATGGAGATGTGCAAGAAGAAATGAGACAGAGAAACCTAAATATCAAAGAAAAGGAAAGAGAAAGATGAGCCAGATATATAGCTATAAGGTTTTTCACTGTAAAGTTGACATTAGAAGCCTCTTAGAAAGATTTTGTAGAATGTCGAAGTCTGTCATAAGGCAATCCTGTCTGTTTTTCTAAATGGAAACACTATCATTTAAGCAACGCATTGATAATGAGAAGTTTAAAGAAGAACCGAATGTAAACAAGCCGGAAGTAGGATTAAGTGACTCAGTCAGAAGTCACTAATCAATTGCCTACCTTACTCAGGCTTATAACACAAAGGAGGAAAGTGGGACTCGTGTAATATAGAGTCATCATATTTACTTCCAGTTCTGCAGCTGACATTGTCTCAGTGTCAGGAAGACACACAGGATGGATCATTGTAAATAGAGTATCTTCTATCAAGGACACAGCAACTCTTCAGCAGTTATTTGGTGATTTCCAAGTAGACATATAAAATCTTTGTGATCCAATATTCCCACTTTTGAAGAGAAGCTCAGAATCTGTTTTTATGCTAATTCCTTACTTTTAACTAGTAAACAGTGCATGAGACAAACAGAATGTATCTCCAGGCTAGGTGGTGGCTGCTGACCAAAATTTCAGAACTTTTGGACCTACTTGGATAAATGCTTTTGTTATCATATGTGTGAAACAATAAAACTTATGTAACAGCAATGTAGTTCATAGGTGATCAGACTGGGTTTCAAAAACTGTTCTTTAAAACTGATTATATGACTTAATAACTATATGTGAACATCATGTAGTTACCTTCTATTTGATGAGAATGCGATGAGAAAAAGAAAATGCACAAGAGTCAAAGATATTTTAAAAATTCATAACATTAAAATTAAATTATGTTAGTACTTATGGTTAATTTCAAATCAACAGCTTTAATGTGGTTCTTTTCAATTCATGTTAACGTATCAATATAGTATATATAGGATATACAGAAATATACAGTAAAAGTCCATCTCTTCCACCTCCCCTCCTCCATAAGCTACAGACCTAACATGGTGCTGCTCAATCCACCTCACCACTTAATGATGATAGACAACATTTTGAGGACAGTGTGGCTATGATAAGTATTAAATACTTATGATGCTTATTTAATAACTTATATTAGATACTCTCCAGTATAAAGTTATTTATATTAATACACTTAATTCTGTATAATTCACGTTACCATTAATCGGTTAGGAAAATGAAGGTAACTTACATTTGACCATTTCTAGTAGATATGTAGGAGTACAATACAGCCTTTGAACTATAGTTAATCACCTACCAACAAAAATCCCCAAATCACAGAAGAAATGACTTCTGTATTGTGGGGGATGCCACCCACAGGCCCCCCCAACTTGCCTGCAATGGATGAGAAAAAGTCTAGCAAGATATCATCTGCTTGGGAGGAAAGGTGGCCATTCTCTCAAAGGAGAAGGCAGGAGCTTGTTCCTCAATGGGCTTTTATTGGGTTCAATTTGCATAGGAATACCAGGCATATGTTGTCAGGCAGTAATGATCAAACAATAGGTAACATTCAAAGAGCTCTGAGGGCTTATTCTGAGTCAGAGTCAGATAGCTAAAGGGCCGTAAAACTTTGGGGAAACAAACTCATTTCATGCTTGGACCCTTATCATTTAAATTGAAGGTATTAGCAAAGTATGTTTCACAGGATTTTATGTGTTCTTTCTTAGGCCCAATCACCCCAGGGAACCTGCCCTTTCCAGAACAGGGCAGCACCACCCTCTGTCATTGTTTCAGGCTTAAGTCAGGCAGGGGAAGACAGGCAGCCAACAGATTAGGAGACTTCTTGCAGACAGAATGAGGACTCAGGTATGTCAAAGCCAAGGGGTGAGGGTCCACCACCCCCTTTTTCTATAGCCCCCAAGTCCTTCCCTTAGGGCCCCATCATAACCATGCCTGTCTTAGATCATCCCTCCCTTGAGGAATCTTAACCATCATTGGCTAACCAGTCATCTGCCCGGGGCCAAGCAGGGTGAAGTGAAAGGGGGCAGAAGCAGTTCCCCTACAAGAAAGATAAGCTTTGTCTCCTTAGTGGCTTATGGTCCCAAGGTCTCTTTACTCAGCCTTAGCCATGGAGGGTTACAGCTTCTGAAGCCAGGCAGGGCCCAATGCTGTGTGACTTGGATGCCATGTTTAGTAAGTTAGAACTAGATGGGAAATATTCTCAAGCTTTAGACAAATTAATAACAAAGAATTCAAACAGAAAATGTAATCATCTGGAAAAAAATATGATAAAACATGCTCACTGAAATTGAAATGGTCCTTTGTTAAAAAAAAATTTAAGAAAGTAAATTAAAATGCCGAGAAAAATGGATAACTTTAGCAATAAAGAATGTGCTTCACTCACACTCACACTATAAAAGGAAAAGACTTCAGTCTTTAAATGAAATATTCATGAAACAAAAGATGAAGACTTTAAGTATTAGATCAAGTTCAAGACTGGTCATGAACTCATGATCCAACAGCTCATGTGCATATTAAACATTTAGTACAGGAATTTGTTCTTTGGAATGAATTCCATTTTAATTTAATTGACTGACAGTTAATTTTACCAACTCCAGGAAAGAAACTGATTGGCAATATAATTGTATTCAAGAACACATGCTGAGAATTTTAGCCAATGGATGAGGTTCTCTGAGTTTCAGTAGCAGGTGCATTAAGTAATTGTTGTATTATATTGTGGCAATAGTTTTTCTTTCCCCAAATCTTTTACCTTCTCACACATATCAAAATTAAGTATGAGCCGATAGGGCACATATGCACATTCAGTTGTTATTATTATTTAGCCCCAAAATTTGCTGGAAACTTAGTTTAAAGGGCTATTTCTGTTTTATTTTCAGCATCCGTTGCTTGTGTGGAGGACACTGCCTGTATCAATCATTTGAAATGAAAACTCCCTCATGAAACCACCCTAGAAGCAGGTATAAGCACTTTAATTTCAAAAGACTGATGGGATAGAAATACACCCACAGAAGCGTTGGCCAATTTGACATCCTCCTTTCAAAGATCGAGGAAAAAAGCAAGGTCAAGGCAGCCACAGGAGGAATGCCTCCTCCAAGTGCGTGTAAAGCTGCGAAATGTGAAAAGCAGCCGGAAAGTGCAGTGAAAGTAATCATCCACTCTTCACGCCGCGCCAGCAAGCTCCTCAGGGGAGATAACACTTTGACTTTCCGTCCATCCCCAGTACCACTGGCCTGAGGCCACACTTCCCTGGAGAAGGACCTTGTCCATCACCACTATCAGTTCAACCAGAGCATCTTATCCGTTTATGTACTTTCAGTTGTCAACAATGCATTAGAAAGAGAAAAACAGACAAAGCGTCTTCTAAAAGCCCAAGGAATCCATATTCCTTTTGAGCAAAGCAACCTGCAGACATTTTTGCAAAACTACTAATAAAAAAGCTCTGAGTACCAGTGTGTTGGCGGAACCAAAATAAAGCCTTTTGAGTACATACTAATGCTATGAAATACGGTGAAATTTAGAAAAGAAAGATAAACTAATAGGATTAGAGAGGATAGCTAGAATGTATTGATTTATTATTACAGGAACTCAATCTCATTTGCCTGGCTCAGTGTTTATTCTTAAAATTAGGAACTTTTACATAATAATGAAATGCTGTTTAAAACTTAAACATGTACTTCCACAAAAACATGTAAACAAAGAAGTCATGAAGATAAAAATTCACATATCCTCATTAAAGACCTTAGTTTGTGTTTTACACTGTGAGCATCTCATGTGCATGGGTTTCAATGTGCTCTTGTCTGTGCACACAGTGCATTTCAGTCAATGTCATATAACAGGTACTCAACAAATGTTTTTTGAATGTTTTAATGAAACTTTTAGATCAAAAGGTCTTAACTTTGAGGCAATAGAAGATATTTATCAGATCCATAAGCCCCTAAAATTATAAACAAAGTGCCTCTGTTGATCTACAAAAGTCCATTTTATTCCTATAAATTCTATACATTTTATCATATTTCCAAAGGACATCATGACTTCCCTCTTATAAACGATATTCTTTTAATTAAAAAATGTATATAAAGACAATCTTTTAAGTCAGTATAGCATAATAGAAAGGTCTAGGTATTACCAAAACCCTGTGAGCTTCATACTTAACAGTGATTTGTGAGAAACATTTCTGTTTCATTAAAAAGAAGATAGGAATGTTGATTAGGACCATTTGTTTTCAACATTATAACAAAATTATATCCAATGGAGTAACAAAAAGTTAAAAATAAAAAGCAATAATAAGGGCTATAAACATAAAAAATTGTAGCAGTGTTGTTGTGTATAATTGATATGATCATCTATCTAACAGAAATGGGATAATGTATAAGATAATTAAAATTAATATAAGAATTCAACAAGATTGTCAGATACTGAGATTAATATTTTAAAACAAAAACATTTCAATAAATTAGGCGGAAAAAAGTGAAGAACACTTCTGGCCAAGATGGAGGTGTAGGTAGATACGCTGTGTCTCCTCCCACAACCAAAAGAAGGGCAACAACAAATTTTAAAACAAAAAACAACCAGAACTGCCAGAAAATTGAACTGTATGGAGGCCTTACAACCAAGGAGTTAAAGAAGAAACATTCATCCAGACCAGTAGGACCGGCAGAGACAAGCAGCCAGGCAGAGGGGAACCTCCCCAAGGACCCAGCAAGGCCGTGGCTGGGGGAGCAGCGGTCCCACACATGCACGCAGATAAACTAGGGGAACAACAGGGGAGCAAGACAGACCACATAAACCCAGGGCTCCAGTGCAGGGAAGTAAAGCCACAAAACCTCTGACTGAAAAACCTGTGGGGGTTTTGGCAGCAGGAGAAATTCCCAGCCTCACAGGAGAGTTCATTGGAGGTCCTCGAATGTACATAAACCCACCCACCCGGGAATCAGCACCGAAAGGGCCCATTTGCTTGTGCGTAGTGGAGCAAGTGACTGAACGTCAATTGAGAGCTAAGCAAGGGGCACTGTTCCCTCTCAGACCCCTCCTCCACATGCAGCGCCATAATGCAGCGACGGGAATTGCCCTGCCCTGGCAAATACCTAAGGCTCCTACATAACAGGTGTGCGGAGACAAAAAAATGGCCTAAGTGAAAGAACAGATCAAAGCTCCAGAAAAAATACAACTAAGCAATGAAGAGATAGTCTATCTATCAGATGCACAGTTCAAAACAATGGTAATCAGGAAGCTCACAGAATTGGTTAAGTATGGTCACAAATAGGAAAAAATGAAGACTATAAAAAGTGAAATAAATGAAAATGTATAGGGAGCCAACAGTGAAGGAAAGGCAACTGGGATGAAAATCAATGGTTTGGAGCAGAAGGAAGAAAGAAAACTTTCAACTAGAACTGAATGAAGAAATAAAAATTCAAAAAAAAATTAGGAAAGGCTGAGGAACCTCTGGGGCAACTTTAAATGTTACAACATCCAAATCATAGGGTTCCAGAAGGAGAAGAGAAAGAGCAGCAAACTGAAAACTCATTTGAAAATATAATGAAGGAGAACTTCCCCAATCTGGCAAAGGAAATAGACTTCCAGGAAGTCCAGGAAGCTCAGAGATTCCTGAAGAAGTTGGACCCAAGGAAGCACACAAAAAGACACAAATAATTACATTATCCAAGAGTAAAGTTAAGGAGAGAATCTTAAAAGCAGCAAGAGGAAAGGAGATAGTTACTTACAAAGGAGTGCCCATAAGACTATCAGCTGATTTTTCCAAAGAAACCTTAAAGTCAAGAAGGGGCTGGAAAAAGGATTCAAAGTCATTAAAAGCAAGGAACTATATCCAAGATTCCTCTATCCAGCAAAGCTATCATTTAGAATGAAAGGGCAGATAAAGTGCTTCCCATATAAGGTCACGTTAAAGGAGTTAGCATCACCAAGCCCTTATTATATGAAATGCCAAAGGGACTTATGTAAGAAAAAGAAGATAAAAACTATGAGCAGTAAAATGACAACAAACTCACAAGTATTAACAACCAAACCTAAAAAGAGAAAAGAAAAAAGGAAAGGAAAGGAAGGGAAGGGAAAGGAAGGGAAGGGAAGGGAAGGGAAGGGAAGGGAAGGGAAGGGAAGGGAAGGGAAGGGAAGGAAAGGAAAGGAAAGGAAAGGAAAGGAAGAAAGGAAGGAAAAGAAAAAAAAGAAAAGAAAAGAAAAGGAACTAAGCAGACTACTAGAACAGGAAAAGAATCACAGAAATGGAGATCACATGGAGGGTTATCAGTGGGGTTGGGGGAGGGTGATACAGGAGGAAAAAGTACAGGGAATAAGTAGCATAAATAGTAGGTAGGAAATAGGCAGGGAGGTTAAGAATAGTATGAGAAATATTGAAGCCAAGGAACTTATATGCATGACTCACGGACCTGAACTAAATTGGCGGAATGCAAGTGGGAAGGGGTATGCAGGTCTGAGGGGAATAAAGGAGGGGGTGAATGGGATGATTGTAATAACATAACCAGTAAAATATATTTAAAAAGAAAAGAAAAATACAAATACTAGTGTTTGAAAATCTTAAGGCATATCTTGAAGGTAAACTTTGTGTGAATGTTCAAAAACAAATAATTATTCTTTAACAATTATTTTTAAAGACTTATTTACTTTTGGAGAGAGGGAAATAGATGAAGAAAGAGAAGAAGAGAAACCTCCATTTGTGGTTGCCTCTCATGTGTCCCCTACTGGGGACCTGGTCCACAACCCAGGCATGTGCACTGACTGGAAATCAAACCAGCAACTCTTTTGGTTCACAGGCTGGCTCTCAATCCATTGAGCCACACCAGTCAGGGCTGATTTTTTAAATTTGTTTGTTTCTTTAAAAAATCTACTTATATAAAGCCAAAGAATGACCTCGATCCTTAAAAATAGCCCAAACTATTTAAATATTTCTATACGGAGAAAAATAATGAAAGGTTTTTCATTATGTTCCCAAAATGAAACATTTGTGTATTTTTATTTTTACTTTTTTAACTTTTAAAACTTAACTCTTTTAACTGGTAATTGTGCCTGATATCTATATAATTTGGAGATACTAACTGTTAGCCTCTATGTAGACAATTTGAGTCTAACATGAGACAATCATTTGACTACAGGCTACATGAGCCTATATTGGAGTAAAGGCTCATTCTCAGAGTTTTCTTTTTTCTACCCAATAAAAATATGGGTGCATTAAAATTTTTAGAGTCTTAGGGCTGTGGCATGCCATGAATAAGTGGAGAGACTTGATAGAATGCATGACTACTACCCGGCAACTCTTACGCAGGCCGTACTTTCTCCTTACATGCCAAAGAGGAACGAAGAAGAAGGGAGCAGGGCCATACATTTGTCCTTGTTCACCTGGTGTCAAAACAAGCAGGCAGCTAGATTAGCGACACATAGGAATGAAGTGAAAGTGGAAGAGTCCGTCTCTGTCTCATGATTTAATGTCATAGACAAAGGACCGCCTGATGTTTGTCTTACCTTATGACATTCCAACCAGTCTTTTATTTATATTCACATTTTATACTTTGGTGTGTACTTATAAGGCTCGCAGTGGCTTTCAGAAATACCAATAGCACACAAGACCAACTGAATTTAAAACAGTTGAAAATTTGAGGCAAAGGAAAATGTGGTTGTGCAAGTGGAATAAAAAAAAAATGTTTACTGAGATATCAGAGAGGACTTTGTACTACATACTAAATTTCAAGAAGTCAAAATAAGTACAAAACTGACTTTCCCAGAGAACTTTCTTATAATATCTCTTATTATAAAATGATGACACTTCACCAATCAATTTGTTGAAGGAGTTGGGTCAAAAACCACCGTAATACAGATACATACAACTCTGAAGTTTTGTCAGGTATTTAGGCTGTCTGGAGAAATTTCTGGAGAAATGGCTGGATCAGCTCTACTTACACAAGTAAAGTTTTTGAAGTGAGTTTTGTAGTTATTGAACAGACCTCTGGTCCACGCTTTACTCTTACTATGGACACTGCCATGCGCATTAACCATCTGAAAGCATATTTTCTTGGGGAAAGTGAGAAGTTTGACAAGTGTACATTACTACTTCCAGAGCACCCCTAACAAATATGCAGTCTGTTTTAGCACTGACAAAAAAAGTCATCAAAATTTTTACCTGTTTTAGAATATAAGTATTGTGTTCTGCCTTGAGAGTCCGAAAGCTCTAATAAGAATGAAGGTGTCCACAGAACCTCTTATCCAAATTCTTTTCAGGAAGGTATAGGCCTAGGACTCTTCTATAAAGAGTGGTCAATAGAGACAGAACTCATGTATTTGACCTTACTATTCTATGCAGTAGACTATGTTGTTTTTAATTTTGCACTTCTGTAAAAATAGGACAACTAAGCCTGGAATTTATATAGATAAATATAATGAACAATTAAAGTAAGAATAAACTATTAGGATTAATGCTTTCAGAATGGTGTCATGCTTGGGTAAATTTCCAAATATAGAAACTATAAATGGAGACACATACTCACACTCTATTTTATCATTAAATATATATCCATAATATTAATAAAGAATGAAATTTTTGATGCACTGAATTAGGGAAACAGTTATTGTCTCTCAACAATTCTAACTCTAGGAGTATATTCTTCATGTAGACATATATGTTGTAACTATTACTGCAAAAATACTCTGCATAAACCATCCTAAAATTCAGTCACTTGAAACAACCACAAGATTCCCTCACCCATACGTTGGTTAGCTGAGGGAAGACTGGTCCAAGCTGGATTTGTCTAGGCAGCTCTACTGATGGAGACTAGACTTACCCATGCATCTGAAGGTCTGCTTGTCTGACGTGTCTGGATTTCACCAGAGAGGTTTGGCCCTGCTCCACAGAGCTAATCCTTTTCCTGGATCCATAGTGCTAACCTGGATATGCTCCCCTCAGGTTGATAGCCGAAGGTCCAGGGAGCAGGAAGAAACATACAAGACCACTTAGGGTCTAGGCTGGGAATTGGTCCAGTCAATTCTGCCTATTCTATGGGACAAAACAAGTCATATGACTGAACCCAAAACCAAAATGGAGATTTGCTGACCCCATGAAGACAAAAGGAAGAGAATAAATTGTTTTCATGATGAGCTAATCAAATACAGTTAAATATATAAACAAATTGGCAGAGTTTCTGTAATCAAATACTTGAGATGTCCATCAATAGGGAACACATTCTGTAAAATGGAATGTTTTCATGTAATGGGCAAACTTTATAATCATTTAAAGAAGTATTACTCCTGTAGGTTCTGAAAACAAACATATTACAGACATATCTTAAATTGAATTGAAAAGTGTTGTGAAATAAGGGTTATATAACAAATCTTCAATCCACTGATATCCTGTACCTGCAGGTAGGCACTGCTGGGAGGCACTCCTAGGAAAGAAAGGAAGCACGTGATCCCGTTTAATCTCCTTGTCAGTATGCTAAATATTATTTTTTTGCTAGCAACAGATTCCTTTTCTCCAGTATGCTTTTGGCCGAATGATCTTTGGTTTTCAAAGATCAATATGGAAACAAACCTGTAATCTATAAGTTTATTGGGCACAGCTCCCTGGAAAATGTCACATAAAACTGTATAACTATACGAATGTGCATTAATCTTCTAGGACTCAATAACAAAACATTACAGACTGAGGGCTTAAACAATAAAAATGCATTTCTCCTAAGATCAAAGTGCCAGTATGTAGGTTTTCTGGTGACAAATCTCTTCCTAGTTTGCAGTGGCCACTGTCCTGCTGGGTCGTAACAAAATTTTTCCTTGGTGTGTCTGCAGGGGAAGAGAGGTCTCCGGTGTCTCTTCTCATAACATCTTATAAGGACACTAATACTTTTGGGTCAGGGCTCTACCCTTATGATTTTATTTAATGTTAATCACTCAATTAATTCCTTAGAGGTCCCATCTCCAAATATCAAATATAACTACCCTGAAGGTTAAGCCTCAACATGTAAATTTGGGGGAACATTCAGTCTGCAACAGAGCTTCACATTAAGATTTTTCCTAATTTAAATGTTGTTTCTTTCTAAGCAAGGCATTTTTTTTTAATTTTTGTTCAAGTACAGTTGTCTCCATTTTCCCTCCATAACTCCCCACCTCCCCAGCCATCCCCACACCCCACCCTGGATCTTACCCCCTTTGGCTTTGTCCATGTGTCCTTTATACAGTTTCCTTGATGACCCTTCCCCCAATCACTCCAATATCCCCACCCTCCTCCCCTCTGGTTACTGTCAGTTTATTCTTTAATTCAAGGTTTCTGCTTAAATTTTGCTCATTTGTTTGTTTTGTTGATTGGTTCCACTTATAGGTGAGATCATATGGTGTTTGCCTTTCACCTCCTGGCTTATTGCACTTAGCATAATGCTCTCCAGATCCATCCAAGCTGTTGGAAAGGGTAGCAGCTCCTTCTTTCTTTCTCCTGCATAGTGTTCCATCATCTGTTAACCTGAGTTGAAGTCACCAAGTGAGCAAACAAGGACTGGGGAGTCCCACTGGAGAATCTGCACATCTTTTTGCTTTACCTGTGACTCTCAACTATTGAATAATTATTAATAGAGCAAATCCTGAGTAAGATCTTTGCTTTGCATACATTTGACCTCACAATCTAATCCTTTGTTATCTCCAGCATGTATATAGTGTCTTAGCATTTATGAAAAAAATTTAAACAAAACTGTAAACTGAAAGATGAATAAGAACATAAATCAATTATTGTATTTAGTCAGCTGCTTAAAGGTATTCAAATGTATTCATGAATAAATTCTAGCATCAAAACTCAACTTCTCACAGAACACTTGTACACAAAGGACTTAAACATAAAACAAAATTAAGTTTGTAAAAAAATAGAGTGTCTATCACATCAAAAATTAAAAAGAAATGAAAATTAAAACACTCATAATAGGAAAAATAAAAAATATATTAAGTAAGAAAGAATCATAATGGTAATAATGATCTTAGTTTTATTGGATTGGATTGTACAATGACTAACAGGATATAAGCCAAAAAAATATATATAACAGGGTTTGAATTGTATTTATTATATTAATTTTCACTGACTATGATATATTGGCAAGTGTTGGATCATAACACTTGGATCACATTATATTGGATCATAATTAAGTGTTATTTAATAAATCATCCTTCTCACTTGAGATGCACTTCTTGACACATATACTAATTTCTCATGAAAATATTTTAAAAATATAAAATCTTTTCAAACCCATTAGTTGGAAACTCTATTGAAAAGTTCTGCTATTTGTTCCGTATGTAGAGGTCTCCAAAAATATTCAGAAGGATGCAAAGTTCTTGCTGGTGGGAAATTATGACTTCTACCACAAGTAGAGTTTATGTACGATAAATCAGTAGGTCAGATTGAAATAGAAGCTTGTCCTGTAAGCTGTCAAAATAGAACATCATCCCTCCCTTATTTCAATGATTTAAGCATATGTCCCTAGCAACAAAGACTTTTTTTCTTACGTTTTAAATATTCACTGGACAATTCAGCTCTGGGATATTTGTAATCCAACTCCTGCAAGGTCTTATTGGATTGTATGAGCATACAGTAATTTTTATTTTGCCATTGTACTCCAAGTAATGTATGAAAATAAAACAAAAATAAAAAATACCTTCTTCATCACCTTAGAGAATCTTTGTCTTAGTCCTAGAAATATTTTCTCAAAGCATCATTCGCTGTAAGCCCATTGGCCTAACATAAATACTTTCTCATGAATTGCTTGAGCTAAGAGTTCTCTTCACACGTTTTCTCCACCCACTTCATTTGTTAGGACATAAGTTATTGAAATCAATAGATAAATTAACCAAAAATTGCATAACATTTATTACAAAAATCCCCCAAACTAGATGTATTATGCAATTAAGTAGCTCACCATGCATGCCTATTAAATAATCTAGAGACAACTTTTGCTATTTTTTATTTTGTTTATTAAAATTAGGTTGCATAAGTGCTACTTAAAGTCTTTTTAAAGTGAGTGGAGGCAAGAGAAGATGGTGGTAAGGTAGGTGGGAGTAGAGCCCAGTTCTCTCTGTGCCCAGCTGATCATCTGAGGAACAGAGTGGACAGCCAATGGAATCCCAGCTTATATGAAGTTTGGAGGCAAAAAATTACAGAGGACATTGAAAAACAGAGGGTGAGGAGACTGCGCTGGGACGGTAAGGTCCCTGGGATCTGTGCAGGGACCAAGGCTGCTGCAGTCCCTGGCCTGGTGCCTGCTGCAGGATACAGGGAGGAGAGTTAGATCACCAGCTCCCTCCCCTAGCAGAGCAGGGAGAGCAGCCAGCACCAGGAGGGACCTGGATGCTAGAAGTCGCTGGGGGGAATAGAGATGAAGCGGAAGACACACAGAGGCAGTACAAATCCGCTGGGACTGTGAACACAGCACAAGAGAAAGTGAGGTGCCCGGCAACACCTGGAGAAAGGAGAAGTTGGACTGTGTCGACCCTGACTAGGATAGTCTCCAGACTGGCTAGAAAGTTGGGCCATGTGAAAAGCTGGGCTCTTGTTAAGAATAGCGGGCACCTGCTTTGTAAGGAACTCTCAGCAGTGGCTGGCATGCTCTGAGGGAGATTTCAGCTGTGCGAGCACCCGGAGACTGAATAGCTGATCAGAACCACATACCCCCAGCTTGTCTCTGGCTCCGCACCCAAGATTGGCTCAGGCTGAGTGCCCAGACTGAATAGCGGAGCAGAACCCTGCGTACCTGGTTTGCCTGGGGCTCCATGCCTGAGATAAGCTCACGCTGAGTGCCCGGAGTCTGAGTGGCTGATTTGAGTCTGGCCGCTCACACAGGGCCTGAGCCAGCGGAGGCCAGGAAACTGCAACCCAGAACCGGTCCCCATCCTCTCAAAACACTAAGAAGAAAAAAACTGGAGCCCCTCCACCACCCTCCTCCCGTGGCATCTAGGAAGACCAGCAGAACTCACTGAACAAGTTTCGAGTCAACAGGAGGCTTTTTTCTTTTCCTTTTTGGATCCTGTCTCTTCGTTTTTTCCTTTTTTTTTTTTCTTCCCCCAAGTGAGATAATAAGAACTGCAGTTACAAAGAGTCCAGAGACAGATCGAAAGAGGGAGCACAAGGCGAAACCTAAAAAACTGAGAAACTGAGACAAATGTCACTTTGCTATCCCATACAACTGGCATTTTATTGTTTATGTGTATTATTATTATCTTATCATTATTTTTACAACTTTTATTTTATTAGTATATTTTATTTCTCTTCTTTCTTTTTCCTATTCATCATTTTATTTCTCTGTTTAATTGCATTGTTTGCCTGGTTTTCTTTTATTCTCTTTTTATTGTACTTTAATTTTCCTTCTTTCACTTCACCTGTGTTCCAATAACACACAACTCTTGATTGGGTACTTTCTATTCTGGTTATTCAAATCATATATTTCTTGTCATATTATTGTTCTTCCAGTATTATTGTGAATAATTGTTCTTCCATACAATTCTACATACTACACAGCAACCCTCCTGAACTTAGCTCACTTTACTTCAGTCCTGAGCATTATTATTGTGGTTAACTCTATTCTCTCTCATACCACACCTACTTTCCATCCATTAATCTCACTATATCTCATCATCTAAACTTGAACAAGTGCTCTGCTTCTGGATTCAGCCCACAATCATCCTCCCCTCTAACAAGAGTCTTATCTCTCTTTCACCTTTTATGAGCAGTGGGTAGTTGGGTGAAATATCAGTTAACCCTATACTTACCCAAAGAATCTCCTATCTCTTCTCCACTTGATGGTATTTTAAATCCCATAGAATACCCTCCCTCTGTCTTAATCCATTTGCCTATCCCCTGCCACTGATCATATACAAGAATAGGTAGGAGCTACAAACAGTATAACCACTGAATGAGAGAAACCACAAACAAAGGAACCACCAAAAGGTAAAAACCCAAGTACAACAAGAGAGCCCACACAAACAGAAGAAAGAAAAAACCTAGACTGACCAGACAAGAAGATCAAAGAGACTATACCACTGAACCTTATAAAATTCCTAAAACAGAAGTTCACCCTAGAAAAACAGCTGGCAAATTGAAAGTTGAGGAAGTACAGACAAACAAAAAGAGTCACCTGAAATGGGGAGACAAAAAAAGAACATGCAATCAAAAGCATTGGAAGATACCCCACTAAAAGAGCTAAATGAAATGGAGGTAACCAAACTATCATATATAGAATTAAAAATAATGGTTATAGAGATACTCAAGGAACTCACAGACAACCACAAGGAACTGAGTAAGAACTACATCAGCATGAAAAAGGAAATAGAAACTATAAACAAAAACCAGGAAGAAATGAACAATAAAATATCAGAAATAAAAAACACATTAGAAGAAATTACAAGCAGGCTGGATGAAGTAGAGGATTTAAACAGTGAGCTGGAGGAAAAGGTAGGAATACACACCCAGAAGTTTCAAGAAAAGGAATAGAGACTCAGAAAGAATGAAGAGGTGGTAAGGGAGCTGCAAGACAACATGAAACAGAACAATATCCATGTAATAAAGATACCAGAAGGAGAAGAAGAAGAGCAAAGGATAGAAAACCTGTATGAAAAAGTAATAATGGAAAATTTTCCTAATTTGATGAGAGAAAGGTCACACAAATCCCGGAAACGGAGAGAGTCCCAAACAAGAGGAACCCAAAGAGGCCCACTTCAACATATATCATAATTAAAATGACAAGATTAAAAGACAAAGAGAGAATGTTAAAGGCAGTAAGGGAGAAGTAACACACAATGGAGCCCCAATAAGGCTAACAGTTGACTTATCAATGGAAACGCTCTGATCCAGAAGACAATGGAAAGAAATATTCCAAGTAATGAGAACCAGAGGTCTGCAACCAAGGCTACTTTACCCAGCAAGGCTCTCAATGAAGATGGAAGGCCAAATAAGGAGCTTCCCAGACAAATGAAGTCTAAAAGAATACAGCTCCACCAAAACAGCTCTACAAGAAATGCTAAAGGGACTGCTTTAAGAAAAGGAAGGAAAGAGTGAGAGAGAGGGGAACACAGGTACGAAAAATGGCAATGAATCAGTATCTATCAATAATAACCTTAAATATAAACAGATTAAATGCTCTAATCAAAAAACATAGAACAGCTGAATGGAAAAGAAAGCATGACCCACACATATGCTGCCTACAAGAGACCCACCTCAGGACAAAAGATCTACACAAACTGAACGTGATGGGATGGAAACAAATTTTCCAAGCAAGTGGACAGGAAAAAAAGATGGGGTACCAGAACTCATATCAAACAAAACAGACTTCCAAAAAAGGGCCATAAAAAGACACTCAGAAGGTCACTTCATAATACTCAAGAAAAGACTCCATCAAGAAGACATAAACATTGTAACAATATATGCACCCAACAAAGGAGCACCCAAATACAGACAGAAAATCTTGTAGGATTTCAAGAAGATATTGTCAGAAACAGAATTATAGTAGGGGATTTAAACACCCTCTGTCAAAAATGGACAGATCTTCCAAACAAAATATCAACAAAGATATAGTTGCACTGAACGTCCTAGATCAAATGGATTTAACTGATATATATAAAGCCTTTCATCCCAAAGAGCACAAAATACACATTCTTTTCAAATGCACATAGAACATTTTCAAGATAGACCAAATGATAGGACACAAAACAGGTACCAACAAATTCAAGAAAATTGAAAAAGCATTTTCTCTGACCACAAGGGACTGAAACTAGAAACCAACCTCAAGGAAAAAATTCAAAAACACTCAAACTAATGGAGATTGAATAGCATGCTATTAGAAAATGAATGGGTCAAGAATGAGATCAGGAAGAAATCAAAAAGCTTCTGGAAACAAATGAAAATGAACTCACAACAACCCAAACTTTATGGGACACAGCAAAGGCAGTCCTGAGAGGGAAATTCATACTGATACAGCCTACCTAAAAAAAATAGAAACATCTCAAACAAACAATCTAACCCTACATCTAAAAGAAATCAGGAAAAAACAACAAAGACAGTCCAGAGCAAGTGAAAGGAAGAAAATAACCAAGATCAGAGCAGAATTAAATGACATAGAGACTAAAAGAACAATTCTAAGAATCAATGAATCCAGGAGCTGGTTCTTTGAAAAGATAAACAACATCAACTAGCCTTTAAGGAGACTCATCAAGAAAAAAAGAGAGAGAACCTGAATAAATGCAATCAGAAATGAAAGAGGAGACAATACAACTGAAACCAGAGACATACAAGGGATTATAAAAATTGCTATGAAGAACTATATGCCAAGAAATTTGAAAACCTAGGTGATATGGACAAATTTGTAGAAAAGTATAATCTTCCAAAACTGAATGAAGAAGAAGCAGAAAGCCTGAACAGACCAATAACACCTGATGAAATTGAAGCAGTAATCAAGCTTCAGACACATAACAGCCCTAGAATGCACGGTTTCACAAGAAAATTCTACAAAGCATTTAAGGATGAGCTAACCCCTATCCTTCGCAGACTATTCCGAAAAATCCAACATGAAAGACTCCCAAGTTCTTTTTATGAAGCAGCATCATCCTAATCCCAAAATCACATAAGGACAAAACAGAGAAAGAAAACTTCAGGCCTATATTGCTGATGAATACAGATGCTAAAATTCTCAACAAAATATTGGCAAACTGCATCCAGCAATACATTAAAAACATTGTACACCATGATCAAGTGGCATTCATCCCAGGGAGAGAAGGATGGTACAGTATTAGGAAATCAATAAACATAATACACTACATAAACAAAACATAAGACAAAAATCACATTATCATATAATAGATGTGGGAAAGGCATTTGATAAGTTTAAGCACCCATTTATGATAAAAACACTCAGCAAAGTGGGAATAGAGGGAGCATTTCTCAACATAATCAAGGCCATATATGAGAGACCTACAGCCAACATCATACTCAATGGGCAAAAACTAAAATCTTTCCTACTAAGATCAGGAACAAGACAAGGATGTCCATTTTCACCACTTCTATTCAACATAGTATTGGAAGTTCTAGCCACGCAACCAGACAAGAAGAAGAAATAAAAATAATCCAAATTTTTGTTTGGAAAACAGGAAACACAACAGTCACTATGTGTAGGTGACATGATAGTATTCATAGAAAATCCTATAGACTTCAACAAAAAAACTACTCGACCTAATAAATGAATTTGGCAAAACAGCAGGACATAAAGTCAGTATTCAGAAATCAAAGACATTTTTGTATACCAATAATGAAACAGCAGAAGCAGAAATCAGGAAAACAATCCCACTTCATATAGCAACAACAAAAATAAAATACCTAGGAATAAACTTAACCAAGGAAGTAAAAGACTTGTACTCAGAAAACTACAAAACATTAAAGAAAGAAATTAAGGAAGACACGAACAAATGGAAACATATACTATGTTCATGGATCAGAAGAATTAACATCATCAAAATGTCCATACTACCCCAACCAATTTATACATTCAATGCAACACCTATTAAAGTACCAATGGCATATTTCACAGATACAGAACAAACATTTCAAAAATATATATGGAACCATAAATGACCTCAAATAGCCACAGCAATTTTGAGAAAAGAGGGCAAAGTAGGAGGAACCACAATACCTGATATCAAACTGTATTACAAGGCCACTGTAATCGGAACAGCCTGGTACTGGCTCAAGAACAGACACATAGACCAATGGAACAGAATAGAAAGCCCAGAAGTAAACCCAAGTCTCTATTTGCAATTAATATTTCACAAAGGGGGCAGCAGCATAAAATCGAGTAAAAAAAATAGCCTCTTCAACAAATGGTGTTGGGAGAACTGGACAGCTACATGCAAAAAAAAAAAAAAAGAAACTCAATCACCAACTTACACCATACACAAAAATAAATTCAAGGTGGATAAAAGATTTAAATATAAGCTGTGACACCATTAAAGTCCTAGAGGAGAACACAGGCAGGAAAATCTCAGATGTTCCACACAGCAATATTTTCACTGATGTGTTCCCTAGAAGACAGGGACATAAGAGAGAGAATAAACAAGTGGGTCGCAACAAAATAAAAAGCTTCTGCATGGCTAAAGAAAACAGTATTAAAATACCATATGATCTCACCTTTAACAGGAACTTAATCAACAGAACAAACAAACAATCATAATATAACCAAAGACACTGAAATTGAGAACAAGAGAGGAGAGGGATAGGAATTTCCATGGAAAAGGGGAAGGGTTTAGAGCAACAAGTATGAAAGACGCATGGACAAAAGCTAGGGAGGGTGGAAATGGGGGGGGGAGCTGGGTAGGGCTGGGGCAGTGGGCTGGGATGGGAGTAGAAGACAGAAAACTGTATAAGAACAACAATTAAAATAAAAGTATATATATATAAATAAAATAAAAATAAAAATAGAACCAACCATGTGGGAAAACATATTTGCTAATGACACCTCAGACAAGCATTTGACCTCCAAATTATATAAATAACTCACAGGACTCCACTCTAAGAAGACAAACAACCCAACTAAAAAGTGGTCAAAGGACTTGAACAAACAGTTCTCCAAGGAGGACATACAGAGAGTCCAGAGGCATATGAAAAGATGCTCAGTATCACTAGCCATCAGAGAGATGCAAATTAAAACCACAGTGAGGTACCACTTCACACCAGTCAGAATGGCCATCAGAAACAAAGCAACAAACAACAAGTGTTGGAGAGCTTGTGGAGAAAAGGGGACCCTAGTGCACTGTTGGTGGGATTGCAGACTGGTGCAACCACTGTGGAAAAGAGTATGGAATTTCCTCAGAAAACTAAAAATGGATCTGCCATTTGGCCCAGCAATTCCACTGCTGGGATTATATCCTAAGAACCCTGAAACACCAATCCAAAAGAACCTATGCACCCCTATGTTCATAGCAGCACAATTTACAACAGCCAAGTGCTGGAAGCAACCTATGTGCCCATCAGTAAATGAGTGGATCAAAAAACTATGCAACATTTACATGGTGGAATTCTATGCAGCAGAGAGAAAGAAGGAGCTCCTAGTCTTCATGACAGTGTGGATGGAACTGGAGAGCATTATGCTAAGTGAAATAAGCCAGGAGGTGAAAGACAAATATCATATGATCTCACATTTAACAGGAACCTAATCAACAAAACATACAACCAAGCAGAATACAATCAAAGACATTGAAATTGAGAACAGAGTGACAGTGACCTAAAGGGAGAGGAAAGAGGATTATAGGGAAAAAGGGTTTAGGGTTTATAGGAAAAATTATAAAGGACACATGGACAATAACAAGGGGTGTATGGAAACAAGGGTGGGTGGTGGGGAGGGCTGGAGTGGTGGGGAGGGGTAGAGGGAAGTGGCAGAAAACTGTAGTTGAACAAGAGTAAAATATGTTTCAAAATAAATAAATAAATTGCTATGGCTAAAATGACAAACAACATAAAGTGAATGAAAGATCAAGGTATAAATATAATCTGATCCTGTTTTGTAATTAGGTAGAAAATATAATCAGCTCTGATACACATTCGACCATTTGACTTTGTGGTTATCTATGGTTACAAGAAAGGGAGAAGTTAGGGAAGATTTTTAGCCCCTATCAAGTTTCCATTGTTTCCCAACAATCCAAAATGGGTCTATAATCTATTTATAAATAACGAAAGAGTTTATATGCAAAGACATCTTTTAAATCACTAAATAATTATACACCCAATTTTAAGGAGTATTTTCAGTGTCAGAGAGCAATAAAGTGAGTGTTTCTTAGTAAAAATTGTTGCTAGTTCATTGAAATGATAATTCCAGTTTTATATAAAAAGGGAAGTTGGGTGATTACATGATAAATCGTCAATGAAAATGAATTCTATCATATTAATGCCAGCCTTGGAACTGGGTATCCCTGCAACTGAAGAATTTCAGATGAAATTTATTCTGAAGTAGGGAAAGTTCTCGAAGCAAAATAGTACAAAACATTAGGGAAAAGTTTCATCATTTCTCATTACTTTGTGGGTCTTTAAAAATATTTTTCACATCCCTTTTTTGATATTCCATGTAAAGATTATTAGTTATGACTTCTCAGTGAAAGAAAATACTTGAACAAATTGATTGTGAATCCCTCCCCCCTTCAGTTTGAGACTCCTATATTGTCCAATTTGCATAATGAAGAATATTTTTAGCCACAAAGCAGAAGGGGAAAAAAGGTAACAAAATCAGGATGACTAGGGCAATATAAATAGAGTAAAAATGCACAATGCTTTAAAGAACAGATTTTAATTTGAGGAAGGTTAACTTATATAGTGGATTTCAATCCTTTTCTTATTAAGTAAAACATTTTTTAAATAAAATGCACTATTCATTGAAATTAAAAACAATCTAACAATAGCCAGAGGGGAGGGGAAGGGGACCGAGGGGAGAAGGGTATTCGGGAACCACTATAAGGACACATGGACAAAACCAAGGGGGAGGGTGGAAGCAAGGGAGGGAGGTGGGTTTGGAGGGGATGGGGGTAGGGGTGGGGAGAAAATATGGACACCAGTAATTGAACAATAAAATAATTTAAGTTAAAAAAGAAAAGAAAAAGCACTATTTGTTTTAGAGATTTCATTCACTTTAACCTATTTTCCAAAATTCTAATAAAATGCCCAAACAATTTTAAACAAACACTATGTGCCAGGATTACATGGGAATTAAATACATATACTTCTTATCAATATAATTCTAGTTAACAAACTTGTTTTTAACTAATGATTTATGAGCATCAATAAAATAAATATGTATTTAATATTTCAAGAATGTCCTCCCTTGAGATATAAATTATACATATATTAATGTATACCTCCCAGGTATACATATAATGAGGTACCTCATATATATATTTCAAAGGGGGAGACTGAGAAAGCAATCAGGAATTATTCCAAATTAAACACAAGGGGGAAAGAAGGCTAAAAGATCATTTACGTGTTTATTTACCAAATCAAGATCACCTATGATCCTGACAAAAGAATACTCAAATTCCTATTGAAATAAACCACTTAAAATCATAAAATTATTTTTACTACCCTTAGAGAAATTAAAAAATCCAACAGCCATCAATCATTTTTTAATGTTTTTTGCATGTAGCATCTGAGTAAACCTCATCAAAATCATTATTCTGAGTTTATTATTTCAACAAGAAGAAATGCTTCCACAAGGCTTTTGTTATTAAAAACTGTACTTATAGTATGATAATTTATGTCTAGTTCATTAAGCAGCTGTTCTGGGAAAGATAATATAGGGAAAATGGCAAGTACGGTGCCCTGTTTTTCATTAACCCCTTGGACACTGACAGTCTGAACCTCCTCTTGTGAAGACTAATCCATTTTGCCTCATGCTTAGCATTTCCAGATCTTAGCTCTGGGTGTCAGAAGGGTTTTATGATTGATGTACAAGAAAGGGATGTGGCAATTTTGCTCACCTACTTAGTTATCCCTTATGAAAATCATTGGATAAAACCATGAAAAGGAGAAAACTTTTTAAAAAAATGTTATTGATCATGCTGTTACAGTTGTTACAATTTTCCCCCTTTTGATCGTCCACCCAGTACCCCGCACCCCTCCAGTGATGGCCGCCCCCCTCTCCTGCTTAGTTCATGTCCATGGGTCATGCATATAAGTTCTTTGGCTTCTCCATTTCCTATACTGTTGTTAACATCCCCTTGGCTGTTTGGCAACTACCATTTATGATTCTTAATCCCTGTACCTTTTTCCCACATTTCCCCCTTCCCCCTCCCAGCTGATAACCCTCCAGATGATCTCCATATCTATGATTCTGTTTCAGTTCTGGTTGTTTGCTTAGTTTTGGGCGGTTTTGCGGGGTTTTTTGTTTGTTTGTTTTTTAGATTCAGTTGTGAAATTGTTGCCATTTTAATGTTCATAGTTTTGATCTTTTTCCTAAGTAAGTCCCTTTACCACTTTGTACAGTCAGTGTACACCAAACCAGATGCTTTCTACTTTGTCGTTGGAGCAGCTACTATTATTTCCTTTTCATCACATTGAAGAAAAGCTTTTTATTTTCATCTAAATTCATTTTGAAGACTGTTATTTAGGAAAGGTGGGCTTTTATAAAAAGAAAAATAATAAATATGTTTATTTATAATATCTAAACCAAGACTCACAGGATTACAAACTACTACCTATCTGTGATTAAAAGTAGCTCACAAACTTGCTGTATCACTGGATTTGAGTGGGTTTGCACATGACACATGAGCTCCAGTTTCCCATTATTCCTGTTACAGAGCAACAGAAGGTCCATTATTGTCTGCCACCTTATGGAAAAATGTCTCTCAAAGCCAGAGATTTGTGAAAAGGAAAGGAAATGTTTATTTAATGCCATACAGACTTACAGTAGCGACCTAACGACTTCATTAAAATATCAAAGTCCTTAAGGATACCCACAGATGCCCACAGTGCTTCCTATCTCCCTCTGCCCTAATTCAAGGTACTGTAACTCAGGAAAAGAAGCAAAGGTCCGGGATCCAGGCTCCTGACACCGTTCAGCTGTGTCGTCATCCAGGCAGGATCTCTAATTAATCCAAAGCCATGTGGCACCTTCTCATGACCTACCGGTAAGAGTTCTTTCCCCCTTCTTCCAGGTAAAATCTCTCTTGCTCCCAGACCATGCAGCCAAAGGGAGCACCCCAAAGCCGCGTGGTCCTTCTTCTACCAAAGCTGTGGGGAAGGGGTCCCCACTCTGGCAAAACCTCGTGTCTCTCCCTCTTCACCAAAGCTGCAGGGGTCTGCACTCTGGTGAAACCACATGGAATCTCTCCCTCTGGCAAAGCTGTGAGAGAGTTTCCTCTCGGGCAAAGCCAAGTGGCAATTCTCTGCTAAAGCCACATGGTGATTCTCCCTCACAGGGCTATGGGGTCCTGCACTCTGGTGAAAGCGTGTGGATCTTCTCAATGGCTGCCACGTCTCAGTTTAAATCCCCGCTCCAATCCTCCTCTGCAGCCCCATTTCCAACTCCTCCTACATTCAGTTACACCTGCCAGAATTCCCATATATTCCAAGTTTTTTGGGGGATGCCATCATGAGTCTGGGCAGGTATGTCCCCATTTTCTGGAGCCAATCATCTCCAAGCTCTCATGCAGGCCTCGCAAACAGGGGGAGTTCTCTTCCCGTTCCACCTTGGGTGGAAGTCACTCCCTTCTCCCTGGCTCAAAGCATGGTCACAGCTGTTTAACATATCTATGAAACCAGTTAAAGGTTACAGATATGTTAAATGACCATCTGGAGGTTATCTGCAAAACTGTTGCTATGCAAAACAACTCAATAGCCCTGCTCCATGTGTCCCTTCCCCCAACTCACACCTGAGGGGGAAGGGGTGAGGACATCCTATGTCTTTCTAATATTTCCTGGACACCCTGAGTTCTGGGCCCCATTCCAACTCCCTTTTTGGGACCCCCCTCTTGTTTGCACTCTGTTACATTCCCATTGGTTATGATTCCCAGTCTGCTTTATTCATTAATTTGGTTGGCTTTATCTCCACAGACATTTAAATCCCATGTGAACACAGTATCTCTCCAAGTCAGGTCCACTTTCAACTTTG
The DNA here is from genome assembly GCA_004027475.1 of Anoura caudifer. Lineage (NCBI taxonomy): Eukaryota > Metazoa > Chordata > Mammalia > Chiroptera > Phyllostomidae > Anoura > Anoura caudifer. Next base: position 133,264 of record PVKU01002532.1, read on the forward strand.
GCTTTATTTTTTCCTAGGATACAATATTGAAAAATGTTGACTTAGATTCAAATCTGAATAAGCTTCTCTCTATGTGGACTTGTTGCTTAACCTCACAAAACTGCCCATTTTTCATCTGCGAAATGGCAATCACAGTAACATCTACAGTCATATCGACGTCATATATCGTAGATTTGTCTCACTGCCAGCACAGCCCACAGGCGTATCACTGTGCATTTGCTCAGGTACCCACACTCACAAGGGCTACGCACTTGGGTAGGCGTTCTGTTGCCTAAACTTTAAATTCTTAAAAAGTTCTGAACAAGGAACCTAGGATTTCATTTTACATTAGGGCTTGCAGATTATCTAGCCAGTCCTGCTAAGCACAGAGATGAAACCCTTAAGTACTAACTTATAAACAGTGATGCACAAAGGTTCCCCATATTATATCTTAAGATGGATAAACATAATGTCAAAATAAATGAACTTACAATATTATTTAAAGATACACAGTCCATTTGATTCATTTTTTCCCTTTTTGTGGTTCCATTTTCTCATTTGCATTTTTCATATATATATATAGACTCAAAACTATCAATAATTTTATTCTGTGATGTGAAAAAGATTAACAAACTCCCTTGGGGTTCCAGATATTACAAAAATATGAGATGCACAACTAAATTTAAAATTTAGGTAAACAGTGAATAAATTTTTATAAGTACAGCCATGTAATAGTTGGAAAACATATAAAAATTGAACCTGTATCCAAATTCAAAATAACAAATGATATTGTATAATATTTGATTAATAATGATTGTTAGCAGAATTATAGAATATTTCTGCAGACTTCAAAGGAAAGAAAACAAGAGATGAAAATGATGAATTGTGTGATACATACAGTGGTCAAATAAAGTCTTACAAATATGCACCCTCCAAAAGATTGCCCTGTTCATTATGCAGTATAAAATATTTAAATAAAGTATAAAGTAACATTCTTTAGAAAACTGTTAGTCTCTATGGCACACATCAGTGATGAGGCCACTATATCCCAATGTTTTAAGCAGAAGAAATAGGCATGAGGACTCAGACTGCTGCGGGTTGAGGGTTTTCATTCCTGCAGGCAGATTCTCTCGGGTTCTCAGACCACCAGTTTCCTGAGCACATCTTCTTTTTTTTCCATTTATTTTTGTTTTATTTTAATGGCTGTTCTTGTACAGTTTTCTGTCTTCTACTCCCATCCCAACCCACCACCCCACATCTTCTATCTAACCTTCTTGCCTCGCTCCATGAGCAAGATATGTGTTTATTGTTTATCTCAAGTACTGTATTAAATTAAAAATGTCAAATGCTCTTATTTTTTAAAAGATAAAATTTGGTGACAAATTTCCAAGTTGTTTGGGCTTCACAGGACTATGAAGAGGCCTGGTTCCAAAAAGCCTGGTGAAGACAACAGCCAAGATGAAATGACAGGTTTCCTCTTTTCAGTCTAGACCTACAAAGGTCAACTGAGGCTGCTAGTTGCTGAAATTATTCAAGGCATGCAGCCAAATATCTAAAAATAATCTAGATAAATCTATTAAAATGTTTTTTCTATTCACATTGGTTAATAATCTTTCTAAAAATAAGACCATATTATTACCTTGATTCCAAATAAGTTATCTCAAGTCCATGTTACAATTTGATTAAGTAGACTGTCATTTTATGAATTACCAAAAATCATCTAAAATTTAAAAAGTCAAACTTGGAAAATCACATTTATTTTAAAGTATTCTTCCTCTCCCATCCCCCCAAAATGTGATGTGAAGACTGCATGGTGGTAGAAGGTCAGTTAGATTTATCTACTTTGAAAAATAACCATAAAAATTTACGAACAAAAATGGCAATCGTATTTGGGAGGCCATTTTAAGTAGGGTCATCATTAACAATCTCATTAATATGCAATACCCTGAGAAGGTGGCAAGGGGTTCTCAACGTGGTAATGACTGAAGAAGATAAATCCAAGAGGAATCAACAAAGCCATGGGCTAAGTAGTGTGTTTTCATTTACCAAGAAAAGCAAGCAAGTCAGTGAGTCGAAGCGGATTACAAAATTGGTCAGTATGGAAGAAGTCAGGCAGGTGAGCACAATGTGTACCAGGTTAGGTGAGTTGGCAGTCAAAGCGAGCGGGTCTTGCGAACTCTTGAGGGGCTTAAGTTTTATTCTGGTGAGTGGACCACGTTTTGTTGTGCTTTGAAAGAAGTATCTGTCAGTAGAATTTTATCTGGATGTTAAAAACAATATTGGAGAAGCATAGAAGAGGATCCAGGGATTCTTCCCAAGGGAGGTGGTATCTGGATGGAACCTCATACAGCAGGATTTTGAAGTGATTCAGAAAGTACTTAGAAATTAATCATAAATAGCAAAACCAGAGAGATCATATCAAACACAAAAGCCACTAAGGGTGCCATTTTCACACTTCTATAGGGGCCACACATCTTGCCCAGTCTTCCTATAGAACATTCCCAGTTGTCACTGATGACTTGGAAGAGGGGATAACACTGGTAACTTTTCAGGGAACACAGTTAATCAAATTCCCATAACCTAGGATGAAACAAGTTACTGAGAAGTTCCCTTGGGTAGATACAGTGTAGACTATCATCTGTCTTTCATACCTACTGGGAGCAGATAGCTGCTGTGTTTAATGAGATAGTACCAATGAACAATGGTTAGACATACGACAGCCAAGGACTCTTCCCTAGTAGGACTCTTCTACTTCACATATTGCAGTAGACTGAAGAAAAGTGGAAGAATATCTTCATTTGTTATTCTGAATTAAAATTTTACAAATTCTGATACAATTCTAAATATATATTCTTGTGGATTTTTTCAAAATGACATCAATAAATGAATGCTCTGATAGAAATATTCTAAAGAGAGGTATGAAACAACAAGTACATGGCAATAGATCAAAACCACAAAATATAAATTTCCAGAAATGTTTTCTCAGGCAAGTTCTGGGATAAAAGATATTTGTAAATTTTGCTTTATAAAATTACACATAAAAGTCACATTCTTTCAGCTACTTACTTGAATGACAAAATGCAAGGTCTACTTGAGAATTTATTATGAGAACTATCCATTATAGTGCCATGATTTACCAAACAAATTTAAATCTTTTACATATGGTTAATTCTAACTAAATTATGCTTTTTCCATGTTCACAAGAAAAATTCATATATTGTAGTTAGTTGATTACAATATACCTTTATTAATGGTTTTATTGTATTGAATTGGAAAAATAGCTATGAATATAACCTGAAATTTAAATCCTTGAAGTTAGTAGGAAAAAAAGCATGGACATCCACATTCCTTAGATGTCATTAGGAGAAACAGAATAGCTATTGGTAAAGTAGCAATATGGTAAAATCAATGCATTTTTTAAAAATATTTTTATTGCTGTTCAGGTGCAGTTGTCTCCATTTCCCCTCCCACCACTCCCCATCCCTGGCCATCCCCACTCCCCACCCTTGATCTTACCCCCTTTTGGTTTTGTCCATGTGTCCTTTGTAGATGTGCCTGAAAACACTTCTCTCTTTCCCCCCATTATCTGCTCCCACCTCCTCTCTGGTTACTGTCAGTTTGTCCTTTATTTCAATACCTCCTGTTAGACTTTGCTTGCTTGTTTGTTTTGTTGATTAGGTTCCTGTTAAAGGTGAGATCATATGGTATCTTTCTTTCACCGCCTGGCTTATTTCACTTAGTGTAATGCTCTCCAGATCCACTTATGCTGTTGCAAAAGGTAGGAGCTCCTTCTTTCTTTCTGCTGCATAGAATTCCACTGTGTAAATGTTCCATAGTTCCTTGATCCATTCATTTACTGATGAGCATACAAAGGGTCCAGAGACATATGAAAAGATGCTCAGCATCACTAGCCATTAGACAGATGTAAATTAAAACCATAGTGTGATACCACTTCACACCAGTCAGAATGGCCATGAAAAACAAATCAACAAACAAGTGTTGGAGAAGATGTGGAGAAAAGGGGACCCTAGTGCACTGCTGGTGGGAATGCAGACTGGTGCAACCACCATGGAAAATAGTATGAGATTTCCTCAGAAAAGTAAAAATGGAACTGCCTTTTGACCCAGCAATTCCACTGCTAGGATTATATCCTAAAAACCCTGAAACACCAATCCCAAAGAACCTATGCACCCCGATGTTCATAGCAGCACAATTTACAATGACCAAGTGCTGAAAGAAATCAATATATTTTTATAAAAGAAAGTCACATTCCTTTTTCTGTCAAACCTTTTATTAAACCAAAATCAAAGTGACTGAAATTTATAAATGTATCTTTTTCTGGAAATTATCTAATTCTCTGAATAAGTCCATCATGTAGGCTCCTCAACTCTCCTCTGCTCAGAGCACCTGCACTGGCTGCCCCTTCTGTTAAGAAGGGTCTTCTCCCAGGTGGCCAGGTGGCTGCCTCCTCCTGACCATTAGCTATTGGTTCAAACTGGACTTCTCGGGAATGCACATGCACACACATATCTTTTACGCTCCACTCTATTAGCATGTTTCATTAAGTCAGGGTTCTCAAAGGGTAGTCCAATGACTTCTGGGGGACCTAGCCTCTTTCAGAGGGACTGAAATTGAGAACTATTTTCTTAATAATTCTTAGACATTGTTTGACTTTTAAACTGTCATTCATTCATGGGTATACAAAGTATGAGAACTCATTGATATGGTTTCAGACTCCACATTGCAACCAATCTTTAACTTAGCTTCTTTTTAAGTTACAAGAAACACTTGTTTTATGTATTCAGGGTATGCTGTCTACATGTCTAAGAACTTTAAATACTACATGTGCACACACATATATAATATATAATATATATGCTTTAAATGTAATTATAAGTGGGTATGTAGTTAAGGTTCTTTAGAACATGCACATAGCATATTACGGACTTTGAATGAATTTAGATAATATGAATTATAAATGTATAAAATTGCCAATATTGGACTATGTTTGATCTACACAAATTGCAATTTATTTTGATTCACAGTAAAATAAAAGCTTATACAAAAGTTAATAAGAAAAGTTTACCCAATTGAGCATATTCATTATAATTAAAAGTATTTTCCAGGTCTTTTTATCCCAAGAATTTAAGCTGGCCCAGGTAGTAACAACAAACCTCTACTTTAAGAACCTAAAAAGAATGTTGATGGCAAACCAACAGTCTTCAGTCAACAGGAACAGGTGTACCAAGAAGACCAGGCTACTTAGTTCCATCAGCTCAGGGAATGGATTAATCCCAAAGGCCATGAGATGGAGACTTGACCATCTGCAGTTTTCAGGCAACAGATAATTCAGATTCAGATGTCTGCTTCAGCTCTGGATATGATCAGAATGTCTGCAATTCTTTGCAGCGTGAAACAATGACATACAAGATACTGTTGCCAACTGCCAGAAAGATATACTTGGCAGGCAGTCAAGGGACAGAAGATGGTATTTTCCCTCTTAATGTCTTCAATCATTATTTTGTTTTAGCAACTAAAAAAAAAAATAAAATGAACAAGAGAAGGCAAGTACTAATTCTATATTAAAAGGCATGACATAAATATCATTAGATAAAATGGAAAAGTATTTCTTTTGAAATATCATCTCGTATTTTTGGATCATTTCACCATGTGCGGCGACGTGGGAAAGACCTATTTCTGATATTTCTCACCGAGGAGAATTCCACTGGCTATCACAGCCCTGGCCTACGCAAGCTCCCTCCCTTACTTTTACCTAACGATGCGTTTTAAGGGAGGGTTGCCTGTGATAGAAGAGCTGTGCCTGGTCTTCTCGGAAGTGCGATGCCTTTGGGAAACATATGTCTCAGTCTTCTCCACCCCACCAAGTTTACTGGAGTCTCCCAGGGGAGCCGGGAGATGTCTGTCCCAGTTCGGCCCTGGCGGATAGCTACAGCTGCTACTTCTTGGTTCATTGTGGCCTGAAACACAGACATTTTATAAAAACAAAGGTGACATTTTGTCCTGTACGTGCTAACTTTTTCATCTTATTTCTGAGACGGTTCAGGATCTCAGTAGAGAAGATTATTAAGAACACTTAAATGTCTGGACATTGGGCATAGTCAACTTTGCTGAAAATAAACACACACTTCGTCCTTTTTTTTTTTAGCACTGTTATGTCTCACATGTCTACAGGTCTGGTATTAAAGCAGCTGGCCATCCCTCCGCAGTGCAGCCCGGTGAACCTGGGTGTAAAAAAGACATTAGGGAACCAGCCCAGCCATTGGCTTGGTGGTGTAAAATAGTGACTTGTTTCCCATTGATTTCCCTAACAGATTAAATGCAGGACATGTATTCTGTCACTGGAGGCAAACAAACAAACAAACAAACAAACAAACAGCAGAGCTACCCTGCCTCTGGATACCGAGTGAATTCTGTAATGCCCAGAAAGGCGGACAAATCCTGTGTCCGCCCTGGTCACCAGGCTGCAGCGAGATGAGCAGGGGCAGCCCATGAAAACCGCACCCAGACTGTAGTCACAAAAACGCAACACTTCCCTTTCCTTCACGCTGTTTTTGTGAGAAGACAACCACCACGGGTAGCGTCACTCTCGTTAAACAGCACCCTCATCTTCCATCCGAGAGATGGTCACTTTTTTCAGGGAAAAATGAGTGGGCCCAGCGTGGTCACTGCAGCTGCACAGGACCCAGCGCAGGTGACCAGCACTTCCTCTCATTCCTCTCTTACTCCTAAGTCTTTAGGCTCCTGATATTTTTCTTATTGAGCAGCCGGGGAGAAAAGAGATAATTTCATTAAACAGGATAAAATTCAATGGGCAGACTCTTAACCCCTGGTCAGAGGAGTGTTTGCAAGTGTTTTCCTGGGTAAGCATCTGACCTCTGGATGGGATAGTAACAGAACCAAGACTTCATAAGCATGAATTGAAACACCAGTAATGTCATATTACGGAAACAGGACTGCTGGGTCCAGAATCCCTGACTTACAAAAATTCAACAATAAAACTGACTATCCTCACGTGAGCCTGCCCTGCCAGTGTCCCATTAACTCTTGAGCGCAAGTGCCGTCACCTGTCAAATAAACCTGAGAAAATGGCGGCAAGTTAAGGTTTCTCTTAATGTAAGATTTTCTGTAGCTATTGTCTGTGTTTATTGTAAGAGAAACAGGTGGGTAATGGGCATTTCTGCTGAGGGAAATAGGAAAGAGAACAAAAAGCCAGAACTAATGGTAGCTAAATGTCCTACGGAAGACAGAAGTTTGGTGACTCCACTTTCATTCTGTGCTGTTTCCTTTAAGTGATGAAACAATCAGCTCCTGATTCTCAAAGCTTCATTTTCATCGTTTTAATGTACGTGTGCCGATTAAAGAAGATGCACTTTTAAAGCCTATTTATTGTTCTTCCTTATTAGAAAAGTGCTACATGTTTATTGTTTTAAACACAAAGACCCACAAAAGGGAGATGAAAATTATCTATAATTCTACCACCCAGACATAAGTGTAGTTAACATTTTCTATATGGGAGTATATATGTGAAATTTGGAATAAGCTCCCTGATACTCCTTATCAAGTGGTCCCTGTGTAGAACAGTTCAACTACATGTTCCCAGCGGTCAGACTGAAATTGGCACCATGGGAATAAAGAAATCACTTCCAAACCTGTATTATTAAGGTTCAAGGAAACTGTGCTGGGGGAACTGAGATAGCCAGAGAGGAGAATGAACTTCTATGTTACAATGTGCTCAGCAGAATGAACAAAAAACTGAGTGGCTCAGTTGGGAGAGTTCCCCCTACTCATTACCCTGCTAAATGCTGTGACTGCTTCACCGGCATAATCAGCTGGGTAAAGACTTAGTTCATGCATTTGAATGACTCCTGATAATAGTTAAGTGGCGTGCCCTGCTCGTTGAAATGGGACACCTGGCATTGTCCTGCAGCCTTGTTCCCAGGAGTTGGCACTACGATATTTACTGAAGTGAATGTCAGGCAGTGGCGAGGGTAAGCGGGAGGGACAGGTGAGGCTTTTGCTGTTTCCTCCCTGCTATGCCTGGGGGGTGGTGCTAAGAAAGTTTATCAGGGTTTAGTTTCCTTCCCAGCACTTTTATCGAGTAAATGCACATTGGACACTGAAAACCCAGAGTGGCTGCCAGGTTAACGAGGCACTGAAAACTTTATAAAGAGTATATTCTTAAAGGGAATACCTGCAATTTTACAAAGTGCTTATTTTGCAGCCTTGCAATTATACATTTGATGCCACGTTCAGTTATAATGGTAAAATTGTCCTGATAAGAATGGCAAGGAGACACAAAATGTCAACCTCAAATGAGTTTAATTCAAATTATCCAATTAATTTCAACTGTTAGAAAACAGATTCTCTACACAAACGTGCGAAGACAAATAACCATAAAGATTGCTGTTCAGCTGGGGATAAACAGTGTAGAAATTTCATTCCATTCAAATCTTACAAGCTAATTTTTTTAACGCATCTTAATACCATGACCTGAAGCATCCACAGTATTTTTGCAACTGAAGTTCAAAGTATACGAAGGCTGTTGCTGTCCACCAGCCACTGAAAGCAAGCAGCACTCGATCATTTGCAATATCTGACAAAGGGTTTCCTGGCAAGGTGGTGAGCTGACGGCTACTATTCATTTTCTCCCCTAAACCCAGCCCTAGTGAAGTCACAGAATCAACAGTAAAATTGCTGGATCTGAGGCAGCAATAGGTAATTGTTCAGAAACTTTATATGTATATCCCTTTGCTGGAAGGAAATGGCAGCCCAAAGTGGAGAGAAACACCAAAGCAAAGGAGGGAATCTAAGGCACGGAGACCAGTGTGGGTACTAGAGACCAACTCCTAGCGAAGGAAAGAGGTCAAACCGGGACTGGACAGAAGGAGAAGGCCAACCACAATGCGGCCCAACCTGCCTTTGGGAAAAAGCTCTACTGTCACAGGTGTTCCGCCACAAGCCAGAATGACCAGGGCCTCCCCCACCTGCCCCCCTCAGTCACCTGATGTGGATTACTGTTAAGGTGGCTCTCTGATTCTAAGGAACACCAGGAAGGAGCTGACAGGCGGAGGCTCCCTGCACTCCTGGCTGGGCTGTGAGTCTTTTCCTGATGGAGGTTTGCGGGGCACATGTCATGTCCACTACAGTGGCCTAGCGGCCAGCAACTTGATGAGTGGATAACAGTCTCTACAGATAGACCCACACGGTCCGTTAGCACTTTTCCTCCAACCTTGTTCTTTACACTCTCAGGATTAAATTCCCATAGTAAGGAAAGATATAGGGCTTCTCAATAATCAGCGAGAGGATGGCAGCAAGGTAGGTGGGAGCGGAGTCCGGTTCTCCCAGCGCCCAGCTGGGACACCCAGCCGATCTCCTGAGGAACAGAGTGAACGACCAATGGGATCCCAGCTTATATGCAGTTTGGGGGCCAGAAACTATAGAGGACATTGATAAATAGACGTGAGGAGACTGCATTGCAAGGCTAAGGTCCCTGGGGCCTGCGCAGGGACCGAGGCTGCTGTTGTCCTGCCCCGCAGGATCCTGGAGGAGAGTTAGATCCCCAGCTCCCTCCCCTACCAGAGCAGGGGGTCAGCCCAGCACCAGGAGGGCCCTGGATGCTTGAGTCACTGAGGGGAATAGAGACAAGTGGGAGACACAGAGGGGGTGTAAACCCCCTGGGACTGCGGACACCAGCTAGGTCATTACCAGAGAAATTGGGGAGCCGGGAGACACCTGGAGAAGGGGGAAGAGTTGGGCTGTGATGGACCCTGCCCCGAATAGTCTCCAGGCTGGTTAGAAAGTTGGGCTGTGTGAAAACCCTGGCACCGGTTAAGAGCTGCTGGCTTAAACAAGAGGCTTTTACTAAAAAAAAATTAATTAATTAAATCTCTTACAGCCACTTTTGTAAGGAACACTCAGGGAGGATCTACCTCACACTGCTCACCCAGCAGCTGAATCAAGCCACGCACCCACACTTGACTCCCCCACACTTGACTCCGGCCTAGCCGGGAAGCAGATTTGCACTGCTTGTCCAGAGGCTGAGCGGCACCACGTGCCCAGGGGTGGGCTCCAGCTGCAGCGGGCTCACAAAGAGCAGGGAGGAGGCACACTGCATGGACCTCACACAACTGGTGGGTTAAAGGCCCAGGCTTGGCACAGGTGGGCAGTGGGGCCCCAGCAGCTCATGGAGGACCTGGGCTGGAGGCTGGGCAACTGTGGATATTACGACCTGGCCCCCATCCTCGCAAAACCAGAGGAAGGGAGAAAAGCAAAGCCCAGCCCCCCCTTCCTGTGGCTTCCAGGACGACCAGCAGAACTCGCTCAGTGGGTTTAAAGTCAACAAGAGGCTTATTTTTTGCTTTCTTCTCTATTTTTTTCTTCTCCTGAGTGAGACAATAAGAACTAGAATTGTGAAAGGTCCAGAACAGATCCCAAGAGGAAGCACAAGACTAACAACAACTGAGAAACAGACAAATTTCACTTCACTATCCCACAAAACTGACATTATTGTTTATTTGTATTATTATTATTATTTCCATTATTTTTACTTTTCTTTTATTAGTTTTTTTTTATTTTATCTTTAGAGGGGAAGGGAAGGAGAGAGGGAGAGAAATATCAATGTGTGGTTGCCCCTTGTGCGTCCCTTGACGGGAACTGGCCTGCAACCCAGGCATGTGCCCTGACTGGGAATCGAACCGTAATCCCTTGCTTCATAGGCCCATGCTCAATCCACTGAGCTACACCAGCCAGGGCTATTTTATTAGTATTTTTTATTTCTCTTTTTTTCTGTTTAGTTTTCTTCATTTTATTTCTCTGTTTAATTGCATAGTTTGACTGGTTTTCCTTATTCTCTCTATCAGATTGTATTTTAATTTCTTTCACTTCACTCATGTTCCAATAACACACAACTCTTGATTGTGCGCTTTCTCTTCTTGCTATCCAAATCATCTATTTCTAGTCATATTATTGTTTTTCCACTACTATTATAAATAATTGTTGTTCCATATAATTGTAAATAATACACAGCAGCCCTCCCTGATCCTAGGCCCATTTCACTTTATTCCTGAACTTTATTACGGTTGTGGTTAACTCTATTCTCTTGCACACTATACCTACTTTTTTTCCTTTAACTATATCTCATTATCTAATCTCTCACAGTGCTCCGTTTTCTGTATTCAGCTCACAATGCTCCTCCCCTCTAACAAGAATCTTACCTCTCTTTCACCTTTTATAAAATGTTGCTAGTTGGATGAAATATCACGGTTCACACAATACTTAACCAAAGGATCTCCTATCTGTTCTCTAATTGTTGGTATTCAAATCCCAGAGAATACTCTCCTGCTACCTTAATCCATTTTGCCTACCCCCTGCCACTGCTCACAGATAAGATTACGTGAGATCTGTGACCATTAGTGTACCCGATAGAGGAGAGAACTCACCAACAAGGGAACCACCAAAAATACAACAAGAGAGCCCACACATACAGAAGAAAGGGCAAACCTAGAGCTTACAGACAAGGAGATCAAAGAGACCACACCACTGAATCCCATAGAACTCCTACCATAGAAGTTCACCCTACAAAGACAGGTAGCAAAACAAAATATCAGGAAGCATAGAAACAAATAAAAAGAGTCACCTAAAATGGGGAGACAAAAAAAGAATATGCAATCAAAAGGAATGGAAGACTCCCGAATAAAAGAGCTAGATGAAATGGACACAAGAGAACTATCAGATATAGAGTTCAAAATAATGGTTAAGTGGATGCTCAAAGAACTCATGGACAACCACAAGGAACTGAGTGAGAACTACTACAGTATGAAAAAGGAAACAGAAACTATAAACAAAACCAGGAAAATATGAACAATAAATTTTCAGAAATAAAAAATACACTACAGGAATTACAAACAGGCTAGATGAAGCAGAAAACTGAATTACTGAGCTGGAAGACAAGGTGAAAAGAAACACCCAGGCAGAGCAGCTGCATGAAAAAAAGACTCAGAAAATATGAGGATAGCTTAAGGGAACTCCAAGATAACTTGAAATGCAACAACATTCAAATCAGAGGAATACCAGACGGAGAAGGAATGGAGCAAAGGATAGAAACCCTGTTTGAAAAAATAATGACGGAAAATTGTCCAAACCTGGAGAGGGCAAAAAACATGCAAGTGCAGGAAGCACAGAGAGTCCCAATCAAGATGAACCCAAAGAGGCCAATTGCAAGACATATCATAATTAAAATGCCATGTATTAAAGACAAAGAGAGAACTTAAAAGCAGCAAGGAAAGAACAAGAAGTGACATACAAAGGGGCTCCAATAAGGCTAGGAGCTGACTTCTCAACAGAAATGCTCCAATCCAGGAGAGAATGGCAAGAAATATACCAAGTAATGAAAAACAAAGGCCTGCAACCAACATTACTCTACCCAGGGAGGCTCCCAATTAAAATCGAAGGTGAAATAAGGATTTTCCCAGACAAAAGAAGGCTGAAAGAATACACTTCCACCAAACCAGCCCTACAAGATTTACTAAAGGGACTACTATAAGAGGCAAAAGGGAAAAGTGAGAGAGGAAGGGAGGTGCAAAGGGGGAAAAATGAACAAATACCTATCAAAAATAACCTTAAATATGAATGTATTAAATGTTCCAATCAAAAGACATAGAGTAGATGAATGGCTAAGAAAACATGACCCACACACATGTTGTCTACAAGAGACCCACCTCAGAAGAAAACACTTACACAGATTGAAAGAGAAGGACTGGAAAAAAATATTCCAAGCAAATAGACAGAAAAGAAAAGCCAGGATAGCAATATTCATATCAGATGAAATAGACTTCAAAACAAGGGCCATAAAGAGACCCAGAAGGACACTTCATAATACTCAAGGGAAGAATCCACCAAGAAGACATGAACATTACAAACACATATACACTCAACATAGGAGAACCCAAATACATATGGAAAATCTTGGAGGACTTCAGCAAAGATATAGACAACAACACAATTATAGTAGGGGATTTTCACACCCCACTATCAAAAGTGTATAGATCTTCCAAACAAAATATCAGCAAAGATATTGTGGCATTGAACAATGCCCTAGATGAAATGGACTTAACTGATATATAGAGAGCCCTTCATCCCAAAGAAGCAAAATACACAATTCTTTTCCAATGCACATGGAACATTTTCAAAGATAGACCACATGATAAGACACAAAACAAGCCTCAACAAATTCAAGAAAATTGAAATTGCATCAAGCATTTTCTCTGACCACAAGTGACTGACACTGGAAACCAACCTCAAGAAAAAAAACTTGCCCTGGCTGGTGTAGCTCAGTGGATTAAGTGCAGGCCTGTGAACCAAAGGATTGCGGTTCAATTCCCAGTCAGGGCCCATGCCTGGGTTGCAGGCCAGTTCCCAGCAGGAGACACATGAGAGGCAACCACACATTGATGTTTCTCTCCCTCTCTGCTTCCCTTCCCCTCTAAAGATAAATGAATAAAATCTTTTAAAAAAAGGAGAGAAAACCTCAAAAACAGTCAAATTCATGAAGAGTGAATAGCGTGCAATTAAACAATGAATGGGTCAAAAATGAGATCAAGGAAGAAATCAAAAAGCTTCTGAAGAAAAAATGAAAATGAACTCACAACAATCCAAAACTTATGGGACACAGCAAAGGCAGTCCTCAGAGGGAAGTTCATAGTGATACAGGCCTACCTAAAAAAGATAGAAACATTTCAAACAAACAACCTAACCCTACATCTACAAGAACTGGAGGAACAACAACAATGACAACCCAGAGCAAGTAGAAGGAAGGAAATAACCAAGATCAGAGCAGAATTTAATGACATAGAGACTAAAAGCACAATTCTAAGGATCAATGAATCCAGGAGCTGGTTCTTTGAAAAGATAAACAAAATCGACAAGCCTTTAAGCAGGCTCATCAAGAAAAAAAGAGAGATGACCCAAACAAACACAATCAGAAATGAAAGAGGAGAGATTACAACTGATACATCAGAAATACAAAGGATTGTAAGAAATTCCTACAAAGAACTGTATGCCAAGAAATTTGAAAACCTAGGTGAAATGGACAAATTTCTAGAAAAATATAATCTTCTAAAACTGAATGAGAAGCAGAAAGCCTGAAGAGACCAATAACAGCTGACAAAAATCAAGCAATAATCAAAAACTCCTGACAAACAAAAGTCCTGGACTGGATGATTTCAGAGGAGAATTCTACAAAGCATTTAAGGAAGAGCTAACCCCTATTCTTCACAGATCATCCAAGAAAATCCAAGAAGATGGAAGACTCCCAAACTATAGAGTGGAATTAGGGGACGGAGGTGGGGGTGGCTAGATTTGGGGTGGGGGGGAGTTGTGGATGGAAAAGGTAGACAACTGTACTTGAACAACAATAAGAAAAAGAAAGATATAGGAAAAGAATATCTAGATCAATTTCACTAATGAATATAGAAGTGAAATTTTTCAATAAAATGTTAGTGAGTTATATACATACATACATATATGTGTGTCTATGGAATATATATGTGTACATATATGTATATATATCCCTTACATGAACTCCAAGTGCTGGGACTACTGGGGCACAATGACCAAGTGACTTCTCCCTCCATTCTCCCCTATGACTACCTAAGTTCGCCATGTGGCAACCATATTTATTGCAGGGTGATTCCCCATAGAATTAAGTTAGCAGCTCAAAAACATAAGCGAGGAAACAGAAAACCCAATGTGTATAATTCTGTTAGAGATTGGCAACAGTAGACCTATTGTTTATAGTGGTTTTGGTTTTCTATAGCATTTAGTTATTTGCAGCTTTTCAGTACATATGAGTCTACTGGAAGACTGGAAGGACCCTCTGTAGGTCCTTCTTGGAGAAGTGTCTGTTCAAGGCCTTTGCCTATTTTTTAATTGGGTTGCTTGTCTTCTTAGAGTGGAGTCATGTAAGTTCTTTATATATTTTGGAGATTAAACCCTTATCTGAAGTACCATTGGCAAATATGTTATCCCATACATTTAGTTCTCTTTTTATTTTAATACTGTTTTCTTTAGCTGTGCAGAAGCTTTTTATTTTGATGAGATCCCATTTGTTTCTTCTTTCCTTTATGCCCCTTGCTCTAGGGGACATATCAGTAAAAATGTTGCTGCGTGAAATATCTGAGATTTTCCCGCCTATGTTCTCCTCTAGGACTTTAATGGTGTCACAGCTTATATTTAAATCTTTTATCCACCTTGAATTTATTTCTGTGTATGGTGTAAATTGGTGATTGAGTTTCATTTTTTTGCAGGTAGCTGTCCAGTTCTCCCAACACCATTTGTTGAAGAGGCTATTTTTACTCCATTTCATGTTGCTGCCCCTTTTGTCAAATATTAATTGACTATAGAGACTTGGGTTTACTTCTGGGCTCACTGTTCTATTCCACTGGTCCGTGTGCCTGTTTTTGTGCCAGTACCAGGCTGTTCCGATTACAGTGGCCTTGTAATACAGTTTGGTATCAGGTATTGTGATCCTTCCTACTTTACTCTTCTTCCTCAAAATTGCAGCAGCTATTCAAGGTTGTTTATGGTTCCATATAAATTTTTGAAGTGTTTGTTCTATGTCTGTGAAATATGCCATTGGTACTTTAATAGGTATTGCATTGAATCTGTACATTGCTTTGGGTAGTATGGACATTTTGATGATGTTAATTCTTCCATTCCATGAACACGGTATAGTTTTCCAGTTGTTTGTGTCTTCCTTGATTTCTTTCTTCAATGTTGTGTAGTTTTCTGCATACAGGTCTTTTACCTCTTTGGTTAGGTTTATTCCTAGGTATTTTATTTTTCTTTTTGCTATATTGAATGGGATTTTGTTCTTGATTTCTGCTTCTGCTGTTTCATTGTTGGTGTACAAAAATGCCTTTGATTTCTGGATATTGACTTTGTATCCCACTGTTTTGCCAAATTCATTTATTAGGTCAAGCAGTCTTTTGGGGGAGTCTATAGGATTTTCTATGTATACTATCATGTCATCTGCAAACAATGATAGTTTTGTTTCCTCCTTTCCAATTTGGATGCCTTTTATTTCCTTTTCTTGTCTGATGGCTGGGACTAAAACTTCCAACACTATATTGAATAGCAGTGGTGAAAGTGGACAACCTTGTCTTGCTCCTGATCCGAGTGGAAAAGTTTTTAGTTTTTGCTCATTGAGAGTGATGTTGGCTGTAGGTCTCTCATATATGGCCTTTATTATGTTGAGGAATGCTCCCTCGATTCCCACTTTGCTGAGTGTTTTTATCATAACTGGGTGCTATATCTTTTTAAATGCTTTTTCCACATCTATTGATATGATCATATGATTTTTGTCTTTGCTTGCTCATGTGATGTATTACATTTACTAATTTGCAAATATTGAACCATCCTTGAATCCCTGGGATAAATGGCACTTGGTCATGGTGTATGATCTTTTTAATGTACTGTTGGATGTGGTTTGCTAATATTTTGTTGAGGATTTTAGTGTCTCTGTTCACCAGCGATATTGGCCTGAAGTTTCCTTTCTTTGTTGTGTCTTTATCTGGTTTGTGGATTAGGATGATGCTGGCTTCATAAAGAGTTTGGGAGTCTTCCATCATTTTGGATTTTTTGGAATAGTCTGTGAAGGATAGGAATTAGCTCTTCTCTAAATGCTTTATAGAATTGTCTTGTGAAACAATCCAGTCTAGGGCTTTTGTGTGTTGGGAGTTTTTTGATTACTGCTTCAATTTCATCTGCTGTTATTGGTCTGTTCAGGCTTTCTGCTTCTACTTCATTGAGTCTTGGGAGATTATATTTTTCTAGAAACTTGTCCATTTCACCTAGGTTTTCAAATTTCTTGGCATACAGTTCTTTGTAGGAATTTCCTACAATCCTTTGTATTTCTGTGGTGTCAGTTGTAATCTCTCCTCTTTCATTTCTGATTGTGTTTATTTGGGTCCTCTCTCTTTTTTCTTGATGAACCTGCTTAAAGGCTTGTTGATTTTGTTGATCTTTTCAAAGAACCAGTTCCTGGATTCATTGATCCTTAGAATTGTGCTTTTAGTCTCTATGTCATTTAATTCTGCTCTGATCTTGGTTATTTCCTTCCTTCTACATGCTCTGGACTGTCTTTGTTGTTGTCCCCCAAGTTCTTATAGATGTAGGGTTAGGTTGTTTATTTGAAATGTTTCTATCTTTTTTAGGTAGGCCTGTGTTGCTATGAACCTCCCTCTCAGGACTGCCTTCACTGTGTCCCATAAGTTTTGGGTTGTTGCAAGTTCATTTTCATTTGTTTCCACAAACTTTTTTATTTTTTCCCTAAATTCATTCTTGACCCATTCATTGTTTAATAGCATGCTATTCAATCTCCATGACTTTGAGTGTTTGGGGTTTTGTCCTTGAGATTGGTTTCTAGTTTCAGTCCCTTGTTGTCAGAGAAAGTGGTTGGTATGATTTCAATTTTCTTGAATTTGTTGAGGCTTGTTTTGTGTCCTATCATGTGGTCTATCTTTGAAAATGTTCCATGTGCATTTGAAAAGAATGTGTTTTTAGCTTCTTTGTGATGGAGGTCTCTCTATATATATATCAGTTAAGTCCATTTCATCTAGGGCATTGCTTAATGCCACAATATCTGTTGAAATTTTGTTTGGAAGTTCAGTCCATTTTTGAGAGTGGGGTGTTCTATCTTGATAAATTTTTAAGTTCTTAGTTTATTAGCATTTAATGGAAAAGGGGAACAGAAAGGTAAGTATATTTGGAAAAACTCAGTAGTATTTTATATTTAAAAAACCCTAAAATCTGCATCTTAATCCAGTAGAACTAAAATTATATTTCAAAAGTTTAAGAAATAAGGGTTTTTTTGATGAAGTGTTATTGAGAAAATTAATATTTTAATTATTCCATTGCATTCATGAAATGCATGATTTTTATATCCTGTTTAATTTTAGATAAAGAGAGTAGCAACAAATAATTTATTGTAATAATTCAAACTTTACTGCTATTTTACTGAATCCAGTATTCTTAAGGGACCAGGAAAATTTATTCAAGTATATCTAAGTTTAGGCAGTGAGTATTAAAGTAATGTATTCTGTATAAGATAAAAAGCAATATATTTTTCTTTTTTCATTAAAGGTTAGCTTGGAATGTTAATGATTAACGCTAAATATAAATAAAAATTGTCTTTTCATTTATATATCAGTGTATTTTTCTTTACTTTTAAATAAGCTGTCACCTGGAGTTACCTCAAAATAAATAGCAAATGGACCCCCAGCAATAAAACAATGTGATAGCAATCCAACTTTCTAGGCTAATATATAATGCCATTTTCAAATAACAGAAGAGAGTAATAACCAGTAATTGAATTAGAATTCTCTAGCAATAAATGTCACTCAAAACCTTTAGTAATTTTGGGCCCTACCTAGCACACAAAGGTACAGTTAAGATTAGAGCCCACTGGATAATTTAAAAATCGTAAAGTTTCTTGGGGTTCTCAAAGTGTTATATAAATATTAAGCAGCAATAATCATGATAATGATGAAACTATATTGTAATTTTCATCCTGCACATGCTGAACTTCTCAGTCACTTTATCACATGACTATGTGCATATACACACAGCCAGGGAGGTTTGGGGAGTGTGGAGCTTTTTTCAAAGTCAATGGGAGCTCTGTAACCGACTTAACTCAGCATAGGATTGGTGATGGGAGGGGGTGAAAAATATCATTGTTGCACTGAAAAAAATCAAGGCAAATAGAACACAGTTCAAGGTGTGAGAAAAAATGAGGTACGGTTTCTGTTTTTAATTTTTAAAAATTCTAAGTATTTTGGTTGAAAAGCGTAAAAAGAATAAATGAAAATTCAGAAAAATAGCCATGTAGTCTCTTATATAAGAAATGAAAACTTTCCAGTCTTTTAAATAAGAACCAAATATATTCATTCACGTTCTTGCAAGTTCTTGAATCTTATTATGGAGTAGAAAATACCTCTTCTGTATCATCACTCTAAGGTCGTCTTTGTGCCTGCTAAAATTGGCTGCTGTGCGTTCTGAAAAGAAGCTAATAGACGTATTAAAAAGACAGCCTTCCGCATGACCGAGAACGACATCCACACCTGTGGCCTAAGAAAACAGGAAAATAGATGACCTCAGAAAGGGTGCGATAAAGTCTATTTCCTTATAATTAGGCGAGTGGAAACTGCAAACACCCTCGTGTTTAATGAGAACGTTGTGCAAGACGCAGGAAAGCCACCTTTCTGAGCTGCTCTTTATGGAGCTTAAACGCTCCCCTTCCCTAAGTTTTTTCTCAGACCCATTTTTAGCCCAGAGATGGAAACCATATTTATAGAAACAATCTCCTCCAGATCCTTTAAGATAAAAGGGCACAAAGCAACACCTACAAATTTACAGTTTACTCAGCCAGCCTGTAACCATGGAAACAGATTGACCATTTACACAGAGCCAGCCCTGGAGAACGCAACGGTGCCTCCCTGCTTGGAAAACCACTCACAATGTAATCTGATTACTTTGTCTAAAAAGTGATTATCATTCACACAACCTTCCAACCAATCAAGAATGTATATTACAAAGTTCTTGCTACGTTTTTCTAGCAAAACGCTTCAAACATGGGTAACACAAAAGTTTTGACAAAATCCTTTCCGCAGAATCATCTTTTGTTGGAGCAAGATAGCGATGCTGCTTCACTAAGGCTCCTCATTATGTGCCATCTGCTCATATTGTTCTCCGTTTATTTTATCCCACACTTATTGTTCTCTGCATCCTCAAACCTGGAGACTCTGGCCCGCTCATGCCCTTCACAACAGTGACTTCACACAATCCTCAGGCCCCAGGGAAATGTGTGGACAAGAGTGACTATTGACAAGTCTTTGAGAGACAGAATACATCAAGAGTCCTCAGTCTTAAAAAGTAACAATTACCTTTTCTTATCTGATATTATCATTATAAATAATGATAGCATTCCATTTCCTACTTTAGTATATGTTACAGCTTAAAATGAAATCTCTGAAAAATCACATAACTGGTTAATATTGAATTACCTAACAGCTCTGACAGAAAGACATCATCAGTGCTGCCTGAACTGACAGGTTGAAATATCTTGTCCAATTAAAACAAACAAACAAAATAAATATAAATAAAGTTTTTAATGACAGAGTCAGGATTCAAATTTTGATCTTTAGACCTAAGTCTTTCCTTGACTCTATACCTACAATTTCTAAATTCCCAAGTAGTATCCTAACACAAGCTACAGTTTTCTAATTAACCACAGTTATCAAAAAAATCCGTTTCTCTGTACTTCCGACTTCTATCATACATCATTTGGTCTTCGTGTTTTGGCCTATGGGGAGAGAGTGTTTTATGATGACACAGTATGCACTCAAATATCAAAGATTAAACATAACCCTAACAAATATTATCAAACTAACAAGTCTTTTTTTGTTGTTGTTAAAAATCTCCTATTGAAATAAAATGTTATTTAAAAACATCCTTGACATTTTCTGCTCATGATACTGATGGTATAGTTAACATACTGGAGAAATTAATTCCTTAATATTTCTACAATACATACTATAAATTGAATGTTTATATTTCCCCTGTTTTAAAAGTCACAAAACATAGAAAAATAAGTAAAGAATACTATACTTGTTTTCAGTTTGTATTGGAGGACATTGAAATTTAAATTCTAGCCCTGGCTGGGTGACTTGGTTGGTTGGAGTACTGCCTTACACACCAAAAATGTTGCGGGTTCTATTCCTAGTCAGGGCACATGCCTAGGTCACAGGTTTGAGCCCCTGTCAGGGCACATATGGGAGGCAACCTATTGATGTTTCTTTCTTACATTAATGCTTCTCTCTCTCACATCAAAGCTTCTCTCTCTCTCTCCCCCCTCTCCCTTCATATAGCTCCAAAAAAATTCAATAGACCAATCCTTGGGTGAGTATTAAGAGGAATTTAAATTCTATTTTATTCTTATTTCTTTTTATAATAAAGACAGAATTCATAAAAGTATTGCTTGAAGAATTTAAATAAAATCAGTAAAAATTAAATCTTTTTAGTACCTCCTCTACTAGTATAAATTCCTATATGTGGTGCATCAAAATTATTTCTTATCTTGGCATATTTCTTATACAATTTATCATATCTTGTTTCTCCTCTGCTCTGTGTAACACCTGAAAGGTAGAGACCACCAGTTATTTGGTGTGCATACGTAGTGTCAGTACAGGACATAACATTTATGACATTTAATTTTAAAGAGCTTATGAATAACATAATGTAGTGATATGTCCTAGCTGTCAGCCAAGGCCAGAGATGCCCATGAGGGAAAAATTAGTTTGAAGTCTGCAATAGATTACATATATGCATAGGAATTATGTGCATACAGATTATATATGCATATGGATATGTTTAGTGTGAGCAAAGACATCTTCCTTGAAATCATTTAAATAAATAAATTTTTATTAGAATCGCATTTTTCAGACTTTTTAAAATAAAGATGAAAGCTGGGAACTGTAAACAACTTCACAAATCTTAAGGTGTAGCAATTCAATTAGTTACAACTCTGATTTATATTAAGCCAGTGAAAAATGGATCCCACATGTGAAATGAATCAAACTCTTTCAAAACATTACAAGTGCATTGAGGAAAGGGAAACTGTACTACGTAGGAGTTTATGAAGCACTACAAGATTGAATTTTTCACAGTGGGAAAAAATGTATCCCCTTAAAGAGAGTCAAACTATATTATAAAGCCACAGTAATCAAAACTTGCTGGTAATAACGTAAGAACAGACACATAGATCAATGGAACAGAGTAGAGAGCGAAGAAATAAACCCAAGTCTCTGTGGTCAATTAACATTTGACAAAGGGGGCAGAAGCATAAAATGGAGTAAAAATAGCCTCTTCAACAAATGGTGTTGGGAGAATTGGACAGCTACAAGCAAAAAAGTGAAACTTGACGACCAACTTACACCATATAGAAAAATAAACTCAAGATGGATAAAAGACTTCATTATAAGTTATAAAATAGTAAAAGTCCTAGAAAAGCAGAAAAATCTCAGATACTCCATGCAGCAATATTTCACCAATATGTCCCCTAGAGCAAGGGACATAAAGGAAAGATTAAAAGAATTGGGACATCATCAAAGTAAACAGCTTCTGCATGGCTAAAAAAAATAGCAAGATGAAAAGGGAACCAACCGTATGGGAAAATATACTTGCAAATGATACCTTGGATAAGGGTGTGATCCCCAAAATATAGAAAGAACTCACACAACTCCATACAAGGAAGACAAATAACCCAATTAAAAAATGAGCAAAGGACCTGAACAGACACTTCTCCAAGGAGGACATACAGAGGGTCCAGAGACATATGAAAGGATGCTCAACATCACTAGCCACCACAGAGATGCAAATTAAAACCATGATGAGATACCACTTCACACCTGTCAGAATGGCCATCATAAACAAAGCAACAGACAAGGTGGTGGAGAAAAGACAACCCTCCTAGTGAACTGTTGGCAGGAATGCAGACTGGTGCAACCACTGTGGAAAACAGTATGGAATTTCCTCAGAAAACTAAAAATGGAACTGCCTTTTGACCCAGCAATTCCACTGCTGGGATTATACCCTAATATGCTAAAACAACAATTCAAGAGAACTTATGCACCCCAATGTTTATAGCAGCATAATTTACAATAACCAAGTTTTGAAAGCAACCTAAGTTAAGTGTCCATCAGTAAATGAGTGGACTAAAAGAACTGGTACATTTGCACAATAGAATACTACACAGCAGAAAGAAAGATGGAACTCCTACACTTTGCAACAGCATGGATGGAAGTAGAGAGCATTATTCTAAGTGAGATAAGCTAGGCAGTGAAAGACAAATACCATGTAATCCCACCTATAAGGGGAACCTAATCAACAAAACAAACAAGCAAGTAAAATATAACCAGAGATATTGAAATTAAGAACAAACTGACAGTAACCAGAGGGGAGGTGGAAGAGGATAATGGGGGTTGGGGAGAAGAAAGTGTTTTCAAAAACAAGTATAAAGGACACATGGACAAAACCAAACAGGGGTAGGATCAAGGGTGGGAAGTGGGATGGATGGGGTGGGAGGGAGTGATGGGGGGAAAACTGTACTTGAACAACAATAAAAAATGTGAGCGGGGAGAAAACATCAGCAAAATGAAAAGGGAACCAAATGTATGGGAAAACATATTTGTCAATGATACCTCAGACAAGGGTTTAATCTCCAAAATATATAAAGAACTCA
Source organism: Anoura caudifer (assembly GCA_004027475.1). Taxonomy (NCBI): domain Eukaryota; kingdom Metazoa; phylum Chordata; class Mammalia; order Chiroptera; family Phyllostomidae; genus Anoura; species Anoura caudifer. Next base: position 156,557 of record PVKU01002532.1, read on the forward strand.
CACAACTCCTCACCAACAAGACAAACAATCCAATTTAAAAATGAGCAAAGGACTTAGACCCTTCTCCAAGGAGGACATACACAAGGCCCATAGACATATGAAAAGACGCTCAGCATCACTAGCCATCAGAGAGATGCAAATTAAAACCACAATGAGATACCACCTCACACCTGTCAAAATGGCCATCATAAACAAATCAACAAACAAGTTTTGGAGAGGTTGTGGAGAAAAGGGGACCCTAGTGCACTGTTGGTGGGAATGCAGAACTGGTGCAGCCAGTAGGGAAAACAGTATGGAATTTCCTCAAAAACTAAAAATGGAACTGCCTTTTGACCCAGCAATTTCACTGCTAGGATTATATCCTAAGAACCCTGAAACACCAGTTTAAAAGAACCTATGCACCCCAATGCCCAGAGCAGCATTATTTACAATGGCCAAGTGCTGGAAACAGCCTTTTACACCATGGAATACTGCACAGCAAAAAGGAAGAAGGAACTCCTTCTTTCTTTCATGACAGCATGGATGGAACTGTAGAGTATTATACTAAGTAAATTAAGCCAGGTGGTGAAAGACAAATACAGCATGATCTCACCTACAAGTGGAACCTAATCAACAAACAAACAAGAGAGCAAAATAGAACCAGAGACATAGAAATAAAGAAATAACCGACAATGACGACAGAAGAGGAAGAAGGCGATAATAGGGAAAAGAAGGGGAAAGGTCAAGTCAAGGAACATGTATAAAGGGCCCATGGACAAAGATAGCCTGGGGGAGAGGATTGAATTTGGAAGGTCGGAGGTGGGTAGGGGAGAGTAATGGGAAAAAATGGGGACAATTGTAATTGAACAGCAATAAAAAATACAACAAAATTTAAAAAAAAAAAAACAGAAACAATATCAATTTTAATGCATTATTTTTTAAATCACCTAAAAGAAAAATGGCTCAAAAATGTTGCAAGTAACAGATTATGCAAATACACATCAGAAAATCTATGTCAGAAGCAAAAGGCAGAATTCATGATATCAGTATCATTTAAGGTTGAACTCAAGGCAAAATGTATGAAGAAAACAAAGAGCTTTTTCTTATATATGAAGTGGTTCAAATATATAAAGAATCATGTAGTACAATATGATGAACAACTAGGCGTCCTCTGCCCATCTTTTTGCAAAGAGTTGCTCTAAGTATTTTTCTGTTTTCTATGGTTCTGTAGGAATCTCCTTGCATCCTCCCGTATCCTACTTCTCTGCCTCCTACCTTTACCTTTCTAGGTGGCTTCTCTCCAGAGAAAACTATTGCAACGAAGGTCATATTGCAACAGTGTTCACATCCTCATCATTCACGAAAGGAAAAATTCTAAACAATATAAATTTCTATCAACGAGTATGTTGAGAAATATTCTTGGGACTCAATATGTTATGGAAATTAAAAATAAATGGACTAAGGCTGTATCTATCACCTAAAAAACAAATATATTATTAAATAAAAAGAACAAACAAGTTAAGACATTATTTATAAAATATTCAAAATTGTGCCACATAATGTATGTTTGAAAATCTATAAGTACACGATAATTATTTAAAAGTTAAGGAATAACAAAAACTGAAGTCATAAATCTTCTGCTATGAGAAGATAAATTTTAATGAAGTCAATGCATTAATTGGTTCCTTTATGGATTATGTTTTATTCTCTTCTTGAAATTATTCTTGTAAACCACTAAATCATAAATATGATAGGCAACATTTTCTTCTGAAAGTTTTTTCAAGTTTGCTTTTTTTGCATTAAGTTTTCTTAACCTAGCTAGCATTGGTCTTTGTGCATGGTGTAATCACAATCTAATTTTTTTCTATAAGGTCAGTCAGTTGTCCCCAAAGCATTTTCTGTATTATTTCTCTACTGTGTACAATGGCCCGTCTGTCGGGCACCAAGGCTACATGGATTCACAGACCGTGTTGGAGCTCTCCATTTTGTTACATCGATCTATTTCCATTTATCTCCAACTTAATCTACTACCTGTATTATCTTAGGTTTATAACAAGCTTATATATGATAAAAGAAGTTTCCTCAACTTCTTCGGAAATGTCTTGGTTTTTCTTGGCCCTTAGATCTCAATGTTAACATTGGTTTGTTGAAGTTTCGTGAATCTAACAATCCCTAAAGTGGCACATTTTTCATTTATTCAGATTTTCTTTATTTTTTAAGATTTTATTTACCCATTTTTAGAGAGAGGGGAAGGGAGGGAAAAAGAAAGTGAGAGAAACATCCATGTGTGGTTGCCTCTCACACACCCCCACTGGGGACCTGGCCCACAACCCAGGCCTGTGCCCTGACTGGGAATCGAACCAACAACCTTTGCTTTGTGGTCTGGCGCTCAATCCACTGAGCCACACCAGCCAGGGCCAGATTTTCTTTTTTATCCTTAAATACCATTCTATAATATTCTCCATATATGCATTGCCATTATTTATTAAGTTTATTCACAGATTCTATTTGTAATTTACTTGGAAATATGTAAATCCTTTATCATAGTACCAATTCAAAAACCATTAACTGCCATTATTAATGTCTTATAATCTCTATTAGTTTTTAAATGTTGTGTAAGGATGCTTTGGAGACTTTGTGAGTGGATCTTGTATGTGGGAAAACTTGCTTCGCTTTCTTATTAGTTCCAATACTCTTTCTGTGGATATTATTTTCTAGGATTTGTTTCTGGTTTTAATATATGTTATTACTTTGTGGATATACTGTTCAATTTCTAGTTTCCTAGGAACTATTTCTTGAGTAAACATTAAATTACTCATTTTCTCTGTATGTTTTTCTTTAAGATATTTATATTATTCTATTATTAGCTGGGTTGCCCAGGGTGTGGATTATGAGGTAGAGGTTAACATGTAGGCAGTTAATCAGGAGTCATCATCTACGGGGGAAACGAGGGGGAAGCAGGGTTGGCAGAGGGAGAAGTTCACTGTAAGGAACTGTCAAGGGAAATGTCAGCCAACACCATGGAGAGCCCAAGGCTGAGGTGTGGTGGAATACCAGACATTTTTTAACTTGGTGGGAAGGGAACATGTACCTAAGCTCCCCAGTGGACCCATCATTTGATTCAAGTAGTCCAGGAAAAGGAGCTTGACCTTGGACAAGATGACTCTCCTCATCCACTCGTTTTGTGAAAGTGACCCGTCACTGAGGGCTGTCTGCTAACAGTATTCCCAGGCACCGGGAAAATCATCCTTAAGTCCAGCAGGATGTCAAGTGGTACGTCACAGTATCAACTGCACACACCGCGATGTTAGACTTCACCGTGGTGAAGTTCCGAGCTTTCCCGGGACAAGCCCTATTTGCTCATATTGTGATTTTTTTATATATACTAACAAATTTGGTTTGCTAACATTTATACTGTTTTATACTGCTATATTTTCTTTCTTTAAGTTTATATTCATGATACTGTTCTCTATTTTTCATTCATTTACCCAGGAGATATTTATTGAGTGCTTACTATGCAGCGTACACTGTTGGGGTATGTAGAATAGTCTCTGCTGATACAATTCTTTATTCTGTTTTCACAGAAACTACGTATTAATTTGCCTGCTGTATATGCAAACCTACTTATTTTAAGGTGTTTACCAGAGCACTGTACAAAACTGTTTTCATCCAGCCTAAATTGTTTTACCTTCTTTACTCCGGTATTAAATGTGCTTTAACATTTCATTCCCAGGCTTGCACGGGGTAGAAGATTTCTGTTGTTATTAACATTACTGTGTACGCTTTTCTTCGTCGTCTTCACTACTTTGTCTGTTTTGTCACCCGGTTCTGTCTAGCTCTTTCTTTGATTCCTGGAGCTATCCCTTTCTGTCAACACTCTGGGCTTTTTCCGTCTGTTGAAAGAGATGGCAGATGCCCTCAGGACAGTTTGACTAGGCTCTTAGAGGTCAGCAAAACCCCAATGTGAGTTTGGAGACAGTGTTCTCTGGTACCCAGGGTGCCACACCTTAATCTCTATTCACAACCAATGCAGTATTTTATTTGAAACCCAGTATTTTAAAACCTTTTTAATGCTCTTTAATGATAGGAGCTAAAGTCTGGCTTCCAACCCCCACTTATTAACAGACAGGCTGGCAGGCATCACAATCAGCTGTGCTCATTACCGCCTCATGTTTGAGCCAAGTTATATCTCTGTATTCGTTTCCATTACGTTGTCTGTCATTAGCACTTAGACTTAAATTTAAGCTGTAATTCACTTGACCATCTTGTCCCTACAATATCAGAAGGCAGGTTACGACAAATAATGTAGTACTACCTTGACCCTCAGTGAAACAAAGAGTAGCATCTGTAAGAAGACATAAAATTATTTAGAGACAGAAAGGAAGACTATACAGAAATCTAATCAATCAAATAATAAGGTGGAGACAACGGTTACTTGTCCATCTCGGCAGCTTAGAAATGGAACACCTTTTCATAAACATACATCATTTACAATAATGTTTTAGGCACTTGCATATTGTTTATTAGTTGAGTCCCAAAACAACCTTGAGATGTTTATGTCATTATTCCATCATTTCAGAGATGAGGAAACCAAAGCACAGAAAACTTAGGTGATCTCTTTAAAAGACACACTGCCGGCAAGTTGTGAAGCAAGGAGTCAAACTTGGGTGTCCAACTCCAGAACAGAATTCGGGAGTCAGGTACAGAAGTCCAATCAGCAAACCAGCATGTTTTGAAAAGGAGGACACATGAGTTACGTGGCTGCCAGTAACTGCCACATAGCAATGAATGAGGTTACCCAGGAAGACATTAGCATCAGAAGGAGCAGAATGACGAGTTGGAAAACACCACTTGAAAGAAGAGATTAGAGCAGGAGAGGCCAGCAGAGGAGAAGAGTAACCACTGTAGAGACAAGAGGAGACCAAAAGGCACGTCTTCCAAGAATGCAAAGTATCCTGTGTATAGTAAGTAACTGTACTTCATTGGCGAGCTATGGAGGTTATATGTTGTTATTTCAAATTCTCTGTTAAAGATCATTTCTATGACAACAAAATTCTACAAAAATAAAGTAGCAATTAAATAGACCAGATGATTCTACTGAAGTTTAGAAAGCTGTATTTTTCAAGTATCATTTAGAATTAATTAAGTTGGCTAAGATTTTTACTCCATATTAATATTTAAATGATTTAAATATCTTGAGATTTAAGGCACATTCAAATATACTAATTTTCCCAGTATGCAATGATCTATACATTAACTTTAACAAATTATGATACATTTGAACAAGCTTTGATAGCAAACTTCACTGATCTGGATCATCGCTTAGTTTAGATTTTTAGTGTGTTTGTATTATTTCAAAAAACATATTCAAATTAGATTCCCAAAGACTATCTATTCATGCTAATCTTTTTCTGTATACTTTTTATAAGTAGAGATGTATTTCTCCAATTCATACTCAATAGTACATGAGACTTTCCTTCACACACTGATCAGTATTTATGATGAAAATATCACACCTGTGAGTTGGTTGATACCTGACTGCCACACTAAGTCAATTCCATGAATCAAAGGTCTGCGTCTCTTACTCGCCTATACATCCCTAGGCTTAACGTAGTGCCTAGATCACAAGAACTCCATCACTATTTTTGAATAAGTAAACCATTGTCTGTAGAGAGCTCTTTAAGGAGTACTTTAAAGCTGTTTTGAGAGAAAATGTGGCTTTTGCTGAGCAGTGCACTTTTTGCTCCCTCCTGCCACAGTTAACTGACGTGAAGTCCAAGATCAAATTCAAAGGAACAAATATCGGACATGCTTTTATGAGGAGAGACTCTTGATATGCATATCCAATGCTAAAACAACAAAGTAAAAACAAAAAAGGACATTTGTTTATCTGGCTATTCGATCCATCTAGCAACTGATTTGCATACATCATTCCAATAGAGGAAACAGCTGTTTTGATGTTATCGTGTTATCACCTCAACCTTAAAAAGGAATCTTGAACAGAACTGAACTTCTTGCTCACTTCCTAGCAAAGCTAGGGATTTGTACACAGAAGTAAACAAAATATCCATTCCTTTTCTCTTCCGACCCTGCTGGTTCTCCTCCTTCTCTACGGCTCACTTAAAAGCTTTCTCCTTTTTCCAGTCATTCAAGCTGGAATCCAAAAACATTGTCCTTCATTCCCCACATTTAGTTACTTACAAAATCCTGCCAATCACACCTTTTCAAAGTTCCTCTCCGTGTCTCAACTTATTCTTATCCCCCAGTTCCTGCCACTGTTTCTTCTCATCTAGATCTGGGATTTTCAACCAGTATGCTCAAAAGAACTTGATCAAACATGTAATGCCCACTATTTAGTCAGGGGCACTAACCTCTTTTCCCTTAGACTGTCAAACAAAAAAATAACAACAGCCAACACAACAATAGCCATCCAGTCTGAATGAATCAAAATTGTATCTACTTCCGTCAGATGGGCAAAAAATAATTTTTTGGTGTGACACAAACTTTTAGTCATTCCTTTGCATGCCATGAGATGAAAAAGATTGAAAATCTCTCACCTAGATCATTCAGTGGCTTACTACTTGTTCTTAAATCTAGCTTTAGAGAAAAGATTCCTTGGGTTAAAAATTCAGAAACCTGGGTTCTGTAATCTCTTTCGCTATGAACTGATATGAGCCTCTTTTGTGATGTATAAAATAAGGATCGGATACTCTCCAAACTCCCCGAACATCATGTTATTTTTCCCCAGTTAAACCCTCCCTTCATAGTTCCTCTAATTACATTCTCAAAACATGGATCAAATGTTAGCTTACCACTGAAGGTCTTCCACAGGAAGTTGACGTTGCCAGAAAAGGTTCAGATTCTGTCCCTTTCCCGTCCGAACACATAAAATCCTGGAATCCGTACCTTCACCCCTCGGAGAGAGCCTCTTACACAACACTTGTCAGCGCCCTGCCTTCCAGAATTGCTGCCCCTTGCCCGCATTTACACTACTCACCACCCCTGCCGTAGCTATCAAGACTTGTTTAAGCTATGATGTACTTCTCTTTTCATTTTGTTTAGTCTCGTCTACTAACTTTTTTCATGTTAGTAGGAATAGACCTGATTTCTTTTCTTTTTATTTATTTATTTTTGTTATTCAAGTACAGTTGTCTCCATTTTCACCCCACCATGACCATTGCCCAACCCATTTCCGCCTCCCACCCTCATTCATACCCCTTTTGGCTTTGTCCATGTGTCCTTTGTACATGTTCCTTGATGGTCCTTCCCCTACTTCCCCCCACCTCTGGTTACTGTCAGTTTGTTCTTTATTTCAATGTGTCCGGTGATATATTGCTTGCTTGTTTGTTTTGTTGATTTAGGTTCCACTTATAGATGGGATCATATGGTATTTGTCTTTCACTGCCTGGCTCGTTTTTCACTTAGCTCAATGCTCTCCAGTTCCATCCATGCTGTCATGAAGGGTAGGAGCTCCTTCTTTCTTTCTCCTTTCTTTTCTTTTCTTTTCTTTTCTTTCTTTCTTTCTTTCTTTCTTTCTTTCTTTCTTTCTTTCTTTCTTTTAATGTTATTGATTATGCTATTACAGTTGTCCCATTTCCCCTCCTTTATTCCCCTCCACCCTGTACACCCACTCCCACCCTCATTCCCCCCCTTTAGTTCATGTTCTTGGGCCGTACATATAACTTCTTTGGCTTCCACATTTCCCACACTATTCTTAACCTCCCCCTGTCTATTTTCTAGTTACCATCTGTATGCTATTTATTCTCTGTACCTTTTCTCCCTCTCTCCCCCTCTCACTCTCCCACCGATAACCCTCCATGTGATCTCCATTTCTGTGATTCTGTTCCTGTTCTAGTTGTTTGCTTACTTTTTCTTTTTAGGTTCAGTTGCTAACAGCAGTGAGTTTGTTGGCATTTTACTGTTCATATTTTTTATCTTCCTTTTCTTAGATGAGTCACTTTAACATTTCATATAATAAGGGCTTGGTGATGATGAACTCCTTTAACTTGACCTTACCTGGGAAGCACTTTATCTGCCCTTCTATTACAAATTATAGCTTTGCTGGATAGAGTAATCTTGGATGTAGGTCCTTGCCTTTCATGAATTCAAATACTTCTTTCCAGCCCCTTCTTGCCTGTAAGGTCTCTTTTGAGAAATCAGCTGACAGTTTGATGGGAACTCCTTTGTAGGTGACTGTCTCCTTTTCTCTTGCTGCTTTTAAGATTCTCTCCTTATCTTCAATCTTGGCTAATGAAATTATGATGTGCCTTGGTGTGTGCTTCCTTACGTACAACTTCTTTGGGACTCTCTGAGCTTCCTGGAAATCTATTTCCTTTGCCAGATTGGGGAAGTTCTCCTTCATTATTTATCAAATAAGTTTTCAATTTTTTGCTCTTCCTCTTCTCCTTCTGGCACCCCTATGAATCAGTTGTTAGAACATTTAAAGATGTCCTAGAGGTTCCTAAGCCTCTCCTCATTTTTTAGAATTCTTGTTTCTTCATTCTGTTCTGGTTGAATGTTTCTTTCTTGCTTCTGCTCCAGACTGTTGATTTGAGTCCTGGTTTTCTTCCTGTCACTATGTGAATACTTTTTCACATAATGCAACCTTCATTGCTGCCTGGGTCTTTTTATGCTGTTGAAGTGCCCAGTGAGTTCCTGGAGCATCCTGATAACCAGTGTTTTGAACGGTGCATCTGATAGATTGGCTGTCTCTTTGTTGCTTATTTGTATTTTTCTGCAGCTTTGAACTGCTCTTTTATTTGGGCTTTTTTTTTTTTTTTTTTTTTTTTTTTTTTTTTTTTTTTTTTTTTTTTTTTTTTTTTTTTTTTTTTGTCTCCTTTCACCTGTTACATAGTAACAGGTGGAGCCTTAGGTGTTCACCAGGGTGGGGCAATGCACGTGACTGCGTTGTGATGCCGCATATGGGGGAGGGGCCCAAGAGGGGACAGTGCCACTTGGTCTGCTTTCTGCAGGCTTTCAGTCACTTTCCCCGCTACCCACAATCAAATTGGGCCTTTCTGATGCTGATTCCTGGGTGGGTGGGTTTGTGTACATTCCAGGACCCTGTAGATCTCTCCAATGAGCTCCTCTGGGAGCCTGGGAGTCTCTCCCGCTGCTGCCTCAACCCTCCAGGTATTTTCAGCCAGAGGCTTTGAAGCTTTATTTCCCCAGACTGGAACCCTGGGTTGTGTAAAATATTGTATTACTTTCAGGTGTACAACATAGTACACCTGATAGATATGATTACAACATAGATAGATTACGATAATAAGTTTATTATCCATCTGTCATCATTCAGTTATTACAATATTTTGGACTATTTCCCTTGTTCTGTATACCACACCCCCATGACTTATTTATTTTGTAACTAGAAGTCTGTACTTTTATCCCCCTTCATCTTCTCCACCCAAACCCCATCCCCCGCTCTGCACTTTGCAACCATAAGTTTGTTAACTGTATCTATGAGTATATTTCAGGTTTGCTTTTCTAGATTTCACGTATAAGTAAAATTTTTTTTAATTTGCTGATAATATAAAGACTAGTTTTGATCTAAGTGAGCTTCCAAGAAAAAATTGAAGAATTCCAATACCCAAATCAGTTAAAAATTAAAAAGGTTTAATGCAACAAAGATTTTATGGATATAATCTTACTCTCTGTATGTATATTTTCTCTGCCTCCTTTTCTCATGTGAAGCCTTGCAAATGGAACAATTGTGATAAAAGTTTAAATTTAATGGTATCTATAACAGCTCCATTCCTAATGAAGCATATGGTATAGTTAAAATACTTCTAAACCTTGAGGTCTAAGAAATAAATTGTCTTACTAATGAAATGCCTGAGTAGTTCAGGAAGAGAACAAAACATTCCATTAGAGCCTGAGTAAGTATAAAATAAATATTACTGGGGATACACTTTCTCCTAATAAAGTACTTTTACAGTAGCCTCAGTGAGTCAATTAAAAATGACCCTCTGATTTCAGTAGAAAATCAGTCATAATATTTTGCGCACATACTTTACATTACAGAAAATAATGTCTGTAAGAATTACAAAGCTAAAACTGTTCCAAAGTTAAAAGAAAAGTTATATGCACATTTTCTGATTCTACATATAAGGATTTTAAAACTATATGTAGAAAGAGTAAATAAAAATAAATGTAGTACTATAACCCAGGGATTTTCATAAGTCTTTCCTGAAGGATGCTCTTAAAAATATACCATGTAACTTATGAAAAGTATGATAAAAATTTCCATGTGGGAACATGAAGAAAGTAAAAAACTCAATTTGAATATGTATTCAATATGAAATATTAGCTGTAGTTTTTATGTGAATGACTTCCAAACACACAGAAGAGCAAAGTCCTTGTCCCTGCCTCCAGTAACTACTGCTCCATGCCACCCATGCCCCTCTTAAACCAGTCTCTCTGTGTCCTGAAAAGTCTTCCAATGTCAGCTCACCAAGTGTGTTCTGGCTGGGGCTTTGCACATGCTTTTGCTTTATGTAAAAGGTAAGTCCTCCACACTCTTAATCTAGCTAAGTCGTAGCTACTTTCCTGGCCTCAGAAAACACCACATAAATATAATTTGCTCAGACTGATATCCTCAAATCTATATGAGATCCCCTAAAAATTCCCCTTTTTATATTAACAAATATTATAGTATATAATGCTGTATTGATTTTTATTTCCTTTAGTAGCCAGGCGAAAGAATATTTTCAAAGGGCAACTAGAATTACTATGAGATAAAGAAAATAGAAAAATGCTTAGGATTTCCACTTGGCATGATAACTATTGATAGGAAATGGGAGACTATGAAATTGAGATTGGTAGGAAGTGAACAGAAATTTTCATGCGAAATTCTATAAATAAAGGGAACTTTTCTGTTTCTATACCACCATAAGCCTGCAGCCTTCACTGGTAGAATCAAAACTGTTCCAAGATATGAATCTGGATAAGATTTAAACATTTAAAGGGTAACTTCATGGGTAATTTCAGGTGCATTCTAACTTCAACATTAATATCAATGCATCTGTTCTTTCCACAATGCACCAAGTGCCTCCTTTAGATACAAGATGCGGGATTGAATCAGTCATTAATCTTACCCAGTGTAAGAATGTTAGTGTCTTGATCCCTTTTGCTTAGAGTATCAAAGTTCTAGCAAAGATTTGCTTCTCTTTGATTTCATTTATTTACTACATATTCTTATTACCAGAAATGCATAACATATACAGTGATAAAGAACAAATTGTTCATGGTTTGAAAAATACAAAAGAGTACACTAAAACTCTGAAAAAGAATAAAATCTAAAAAAACTCTACTCATTCAATTGTTTTCTTGAAATGTAAAGAAATGAAAGACAACAAATACTCCATTGAAACACAACTCATGTGTTATAAATATGAAAGACACAAAATAGCATAATCATAAAACATTCAGAATAATGAGCCAAGATGTTTTAATATACATAAATGTTAAGAAAAAAAGTCCCCAATGTCTTCAAAATCATTGGATGCTAAACAATTATATTGTCTTTAAAATAACTAAGAAATTGTGATAAGAAAGACATGCTTTGGAGAAATCTGCTCTAGTTCCCTGAAATGTACATACACCCTTGGCTATATATATGAACTTTCTTGGACCAGTTTCATATTTCTAGTGAATTTACTATTCTGGTTTTGAGAAACACAAAATGTCATGAGTAGAATAAAATGCAGGAAACTAAAACAGAAACACTCAAGTATGAAAAAAGTGCCCTTCTTCAGTCTAAGATCAATAAATTCTTAAAATACGTTAAAGGATAATTTCTGAGATCTTTATAACACAAAATATTGCCACTCAATGTAGTGCTATAGAACCACATAAGAATTACTGTATACATAAAGATGGGTAGAGAAGAGAGAAATGTCATAGTAATAATGTAGGATGCTAGGTACCCATCACGGACAATCATGGCTGCAATGGCAGTCCTTACAGTGCAAATGACTTAACTTTTTGCCTAAACAAGATATCAGAGGCCTTGATTAATTGTAAAAATTACCAAACTAGTGAAATAGGGAGCATGATTGACTTAGACACACACCTAAATCCTAAAACTTCAAGGGTTCTTATTGTGTCTCCCAAAGTTACTCACAACTGTAAAACATTGCATATCAAGGACTCCAAATGTCCTTGTCCATTAAGACAAATGACCTCCACCCTCTGATTACTAGTTGGGTGCTCACTAAGTTATCGACAAACTCATACATGTGCTTGAAATTCCTCCAGGCCACAGCTTTAGTTGATGGTCCATTTAAAAAGAGGTGGGTATGGTTTAAGAACTACAGGGTCCAGCAGAAGTAACACCTTTCTTTGAGTGTGGTTGGTAAGGTACGTGAATGTCTTGCACGAGATGGACAGTAAATTGAACATTTCACTTAATATGTATATGGTGTGCAGAGTAATATTGTTATGTCGCAGGATGGCATGCTTCTGATTTTGCACTAAAAGGTTTGGTATAGATTACCAGCACATAAAAAGGACTTTATGTGTGCTGGATCCTTTATATAGAAGGGTGTGAATATCCCAAATTAATTATGTAGCACTCCTGATTTTGTGTCTGAAATTTAACAGTTAAAACTTAGTCAAGGCCCTGGCTGAGCAGTTCAATTGGCTAGAGCATTGTCCTGATACACCAAAGTTGAGGGTTCAGTCCCTGGTCAGGGGACATACAACAATCAACAAATAAATGCATAAATAAGTGGAACAATAAATTGATGTTTCTCTCTCTCTCTCCCCCCCTCTCCTTTCCTCTCTCTCTCTAAAAGTCAATAAATCAGAAAATTAAAACCTAGTTTATATTAACTATATTGTAAATTCTTCAAGGAAGTAGTATTTCAACTGTTCATCATGTATACATTCATGTGAACAGAAGATCAAATAAATGGCTTTTTTACAAGGAGAGGGGAAAAATACAGATCGTGACCAACTAGGAGTGGATAAAGGAGGGATTTTTGAAGTCTAAGAAGTTATTAAAGTTTATCATTAGCTACTTCACAAATTGTCTGTGAACCATTATCAAATATTTCGCAAATAAAACCGGTAAGAAAAAAGTTGACTCTGCATTTTTGGTTCATTATTTGTTCTTATTTGCAGTGGAAGCAGTTGAATGATATTTTCCTGAAAGAAAGTTCACCCCTTCTCTTCAGGTAACTGAGAGATCAAAGAGACTTCAAAGCAAAGAGGCAGAAATGAAGAAGCTGTTGAAAACCCCACAGCAACATGAGCACAGAAGGTGCTGCTTTCAGGGACCTGGGGCACCTCAGGCCACCCCTGTGCTGAGCCAAGATTAAGAATTATCACAACTGAAGATTCAGTTTTCAGGCAACTGAGACTGAGAAAGGCCTGAGACTTTACAATCTGCAACGTGATCAGCAACATGGCCAGGGTTCAGAGTCTGAACCCACTCAAATGAGGGATGAAAACTGGGTTCAAAAATTTAATTAAAAAGCCCTGCAGCTTTTTTTCCATACCAATTGCTAAAACTTTCTTTTTTGTTTTGTTTTGTTTTAGTGATATTTTTATTTATTTATTTATTTTAATTTTTCTTAATTGCCCTCTAACTAATAAAATGCTGGTCCTACCAAGTAGATTCACTTTGGTCTCTGAGATGCAGATTTGTTCTCTTGGAAGTCAGGATTGAGCATTAATCTTTTTTTTTTTAATTTTATTTTAATTGTTGTTCTTGTACAGTTTTCTCTTTTTTACTCCCAACCCAGGCCACCCCCCAGCCCTCCGCACTTCCCTCCCATTTCCATCCCCCTAGTTTTTGTCTATGTGTCCTTTGTACTTGGTCCTGTGAACCCTTCTTCTTTCCCCCTGAAATTCCCTCCCCTCCTCTGGTGACTGTCCTTTGTGGAGTTTCAGATCATAAAGTCCTTCTCTTCTTCCAAGTCCACATCATAAATCTACAGCCTTGCTACTCGGTGTCTTTTACAAACCAGCAGCTTCCTTGTCACTCAGAACTATTAGAAATGAAGACCTCTGGGTCTCACTCCCGACCTTTTCTATCAGAATGGATGCTTTAAATTTGTTGTACATCTGAAACCGGTGTGCAGTGGCACTGAATGTAAACTGTGATTGAAAATTTAAATACAAAGACTAAAATGTGTTGGATTTGTACATATTAAAGTCTAAAACATATTACCTGAAATATGCCTCTCTGGAAGCAAACCATATATGTGGGTACTTCTGTTGGAGAACACAGACACTGGCATAATTCAATGTGATCTTTTTTTCATTTCTTTTCCCTTTTTTCCCATTCTTACTGTATTTTTCCGTTACCATTTATCCCTCTTAGACACCTTCCCCCTCAATCACCACACTGTCATCCATGGTCCTTTTTCCTCAATCCTCCCACTTCCTAACATCTCCCCCTATAGTTGTCAGCGGGCCCTCTACCAATGAGTCGGTCTCTATTTTGCTGGTTAGTTCAGTTTGTAAACTAGATTCTACATATGAGTGAGATCATATGGTATTTGTCTTTCTCTGAGTGGCTTATTTCACTCAGCATAATGCTCTCCAGGTCCATCACGCTGTTGAAAACAATATTTTCTACTTTTTCTCTATTTTTTATTTTTATCTTTTCATTTTTAATTATTGTTGTTCAACTAGAGTTGCCTGCATTTTCTCCCCCCCCACTCCCTTCCTTGCTTCCACCCTCCCTCTTGGTTATGTCTATGTGTCCTTTATAGTAGTTCCTAAAATCCCTCCCCCCCGCACTGTCCCCTCTCCCCTCCCCTCTGGTTACTGTTAGATTGTTCTTAATTTCAATGTCTATGGTTATATTTTGTGTGCTTTTTTCTTTGTTGATTATGTTCCAGTTAAAAGTGAGATCATATGGTATTTGTCCCTCACGGCCTGTTTTTCACTTAGTATAATGCTCACCAGTTCCATCCATGCTGTCGTGAAGGGTAGGAGCTCCTTCTTTCTCTCTGTTGCACAGAATTCCATTGTGTAAATGTACCAGAGTTTTTTGATCCACTCATTTGCTGATGGGCACTTAGGTTGCTTCCAGCACTTGGCTATTGTAAATTGTGCTGCTATGAACATTGGGGTACATAGGTCCATTTGGACTGGTGTTTCAGGGATCTTAGGATATAATCCTAGCAGTGGAATTGCTGAGTCAAAAGGCAGTTCCATTTTTAGTTTTTGAGGAAATTCCATACTGTTTTCCCCACTGGCTGCACCAGTTCTGCAATCCCACCAACAGTGCACTAGGACTCCCTTTTTTCCACATCCTCTCCAACACTTGTTTGTTGATTTGTTTATGATGGCCATTCTGACAGGTGTGAAGTGGTATCTCATTGTGCTTTTAATTTGCATCTCTCTGATGGCTAGTGATGCTGAGCATCTTTTCATATGTCTCTGGGCCCTCTGTATGTCCTTTTGGAGAAGCGTCTGTTCAAATCTTTTGCCCATTATTTATTTTATTTTGTCTTCCAGGAGTGGAGTTGTGTGAGTTCTTTATATATTTTGGAGATCAAACCATTGTCTGAGGTGTCATTGGTAAATATCTTTTCCCACATAGTTGGTTCTCTTCTCATTTTAATACTGTTCTCTTTAGCCATGCAGGAGCCTTTTAATTTGATGAGGTCCCATTTGTATATTCTCTTCTTTATGTCCCTTGCTTTAGGGGACATATCAGTGAAGACGTTGCTGCGTGGAATGTCTGAGATTTTCCTACCATTGTTCTCCTCTAGGACTTTTATGGTGTCGTGAATTATATTTAAATCTTTTATCCACCAAGTATATTCCCAGAAGTGAGATCACTGAGTCAAAAGGCAGATCCATTTTTAATTTTTTGGAGCATCTCCATACTGCTTCCCACAGTGGCTGTACCTATCTACATTCCCACCAACGAGGCAGAAGAGTCCCCTGTCTCCACATTTTCACCAAAACTTGATTTTTGTTGATTTATTGATAGTAGCTATTATTCCAGGTGGTAAGGTGATATCTTATTGGTGTTTTAATTTGTATTTCTCTATGATTAGTGACATTGTGCATGTTTTCATATATCTATTGGTCCTCCGTATGTCCACTTTGGAGGAGTGTCCATTCAGGTTCTCTGTCCATTTTTTAATTGGACTGTTTGCTTTTTGGTATTGCATTCTATAAGTTTATTATAAATTGTGGATACTAACCCCTTATCAGATGTATTGGCAAATATATTATCCCATTCCATGGGTTATCTTTTTGTTTTATTGACAGTTTCCTTTGCTGTTCCACAACTTTTTGGTCTGATAAGTCAATTCAGCAAAGTAGCAGAATCCAAAAATCAATTGCACTTTCACATGCCAATAATGAATTATCAGAAGGGGAAATTAAGAAAAAATGCATTTCACCATATATACATATATACATTTTGCCATTATATACCCATTGACACCGAACATGCCTTTGAAAGATGCAATGAATGTTGCATTTTGACCAGGGGTACACCCGGGAAGAAAATGAAACTGTGGAGGCTTATAAGGAAAGCCATCAAGACCTTAAAAGAACCTCAAACCTCTTCTGGCTCAATCTCTCCTTAGTGCCCTTGCCAATTTATTTGACACTCTGATGGAATCACTCTCTGCTTTGAATCTTCTTTTCCATGCCATATTCCATGCATGTGATGAAGATATCTTTCCAATCTCCAGATCTAGGTCACTGCTTTCTTAAAATCTCTTAACAGTTCCTTTCCACCACATGAACAAGATAAAATGTGTTTATATGACCTTCCATTATATGCAACACTTGTCAATTTGCCACTTTTTCTTCAAGTATTCATTCAAACAATAAATAAATATTTAATGTCTACACCGATGGAATATTTAGCATAATGATTTAGAACACGGGCTCAGGAAGCAAACCACCTAGATTTTTTAAAAGTTACTCTGCCTAATAGCTGTGTGAAATTGGGCATGCTAATTAAACCTCCAAGCCTCAGTTTCCTCATTCATGCATTGAAATGGGAATAGCACCTACCATGTTGGGCTATATGGGGACTAATGAGGCAATCGAGGCAATCACTAGAGATTAATGTACCATGCTTTATGAGCACCCAATAAATGCAGATGATCATAGTGATAATGGGTCTAGTGTCTGATGGCCTAGTAGTCCCTGTGTATAACAGGCTGAAGAGAGGCAGAACAGGATGGGTAGAAAGAGTGAAGTGGGGTGCTCTCTGTGATAAATCTGGCAATAAATAATGTTAATTTGGGGGAGAGTGCTAAAGTGGAAATGAGGAAAAATGAACATATTCAAGAAAAAATTTTGACTTCACGTATGTAAGTTTTGGTGATACATTAGCTTCACGAAATTACGAACAGAAGATGTCAAGGATCCTTTCCAACTTTTCTATAATTTGTGGTAGAACAAAGAAAGACTAGGTTGGAAGGATTCCCAGGGCAAGGACCAGGAAGTGGAGTAGAAAATCCTGGAGTTGGTTTTCTACAGGTTGAAGCTGATACACCTTGGAGCCCGCAGAGGATACCTATCATGTAGGCAACTGGGTGTAATGGAAAGTGTACTTCAGGAAAACCCGTCAGAAGTACAGCTTCATCTCTCATTAATCATGACCTGTGATTTATAGTCCAACAATTCTAGTCTTCGAAGTTTCCCATGCGTTTTTTTACATCCATGTCTTTTACCATGGTATTCCTTCTTTCAGGAACACCCTTGCCTGATCTTCTTCACCTGTGTACTAGGTTGCATCTTTAAGGCTCAGCTAATATCAAAATTCCTCCAATAAGCTGTGTCTTCTTGGACATAGCCAGTCAGCAAACTTATTTTTACTGTTCCTCGTTCACAGTTCCCCCTGAGGTTAAACGTGGTCAATAGATAACGCCCCACTTTCAGGCTTCACCCTTAAAAAACACGACAAAACATGCAGTCCTTCCCATCCCCAGCTGCCAGCCTCATACATAGAGTCCATACGTGGATTATGAGGCCCTGGAGATGACGGAGCTTCTGAAATCCTAGGTGAAAATAGCTCTGAGAAATACATCAAATAGGTAGGAATACATGAGCAGGAAGAAGTCCCGCTGTGTTAATCCATCGATATTTTGGAAATGCTACAGTAATCAGCCTGCCTTGAAATCTGCCTAATTTCCCATGACTGCACTAAGTGCTCCCCTAGATTCGTGAAGGCCCCTGGCTTGTTTGTATCCTTACACTTTTCGTATGAGGTTCCATTATGGTCTATATGCTTGTGTCTCAAAAAGTATTGGTCCTATGAGGGCAAAATCCACATCTGTCTCTTCCTTTAACTCCTGTGGCCTAATGAGGCCCCTGAAACAGTTGATTCTTGGTGGCTATTTTATTTTTCCTAGTTATGGTTACCCAGTAGTTTATTACTTGCGTGCAATCAAACAAGAGACCAAAACCATGGAACAAGTGCATGGAGTGGGGGTTGCAGGGTAGGGAACCGAGAAAAACACAGATGTGCAGATTTCACCAGAAACCTTAAGTATCCACCTCTTAAGTCTGTAGCTGAGATTACTTGCCACGGTCCAGATCCTTCACCCATCACCCCTATTCTTGGACACCTAAGTAGGGCCAATGGTGTTGCTTTTTAACCCAGGGTCTTCAAAATGTCTGCTCAAGGTCCATAAATGATACCCGCCAACTGTGTGAATCTGGCTGAAAACACATGGTGGAACAAACCGGCACTTACTGTTTGAGAGATAAATTCATGTAACCAAAAAAAACTAACTTTAAGGTTTAATTTTGTCTTTCAACCAGAGAAAACAACATACTCCTTAGGGGAAAACGAGCCATCGCCAAGACAGGCCCTGGGTTAAAGTTGCGATGGCACGTGGGGTGGCTGGGCCTGCCTGAGAGAGAACCACAGGCCCTGCCCTACCCCTTGAGGGGCAGCTCCTATCTGACATTCAGTGGGCTGGCCCGCAGGTAACGCAGAGCTGCTGTAGATCTCAGTCAGGAAAGTCTTCCAGCTCACGTGCAAACAAGTCCTGTTCATCTCCAGAGTCTTCCCCCACCTGCAGCCAAAAGCATGAGCAACATCTTACCCAGTTCAAAGGTGGCAACTTCCTCTTCATCATAGTCAAAGGGGTTGCTGTCCTTTTCTTTCCTCAATAAGCTCCCAAAAGTGAGTCCTTCATTAGACCCAGTATCTGCTTGATGATCCCACTTTGTGTCTCTGTGGCTCCTCTCTATGGCCACTGAGGTTAGACATGCTTGTAAAAACAGTTCCTGCCCAAGAGGCAGCTCCCAGGTCCTTTATCAAAATGTCTACACACCTGTTGCTCATTGCCTTCTTGTATTTCTGAATGAGTTTCTGCTTCTCTTCTTTCTCCCCCACCCAGTCCTCACTTTGGGAAGGACAAAGTCAGATGTGATCTGGCATTCCAGGCAGGACTTCGTGACCTTGCTCTCAAATTGGGTAGCACTCTTCCACTTGCAAATGCACTTGAGACAAAAGGTGTTGTTGCAGTTGGAGAGAATCTCAAAGCAGCACTCCCTGGGGTTGACTTTCTCATAGACCACCTCCATGCAAACCCCACACACTTTGTCCTTATGGCACTGGACAGAAAACAAGGGCTCCATGTCCTTCTCGTGGGCCTCAGTGCAAGATTTTACGCATTGAGATCTCCGGGCAGCATCCACCATATGGAGGACCTGCAACCCACACAGATCAGAGGAATCTCCGTGGAGACACACGCAGTTCTCCCCATGGCCTCACTCTCCAACTGCAGCTTTATTTTCACTGCAGGGTACTCCTTCTCCAAGTCTTCCTTGGTCACTGAACCCCGCATGGGTGCCTCGGTGCAAGAAGGGGAAGTACGGCCACGGTACACAGTAGGGCTGCCCAGGAACAAACTAATGGGTTTCACCCAGTCTTCTGAACCTGCTCCTACAGTTGCAAAGTTTGAATTTCTTGACTCAGCCTTGCCTGTATTCATTTCAATAATCAGTCCAACTGCTGATGAGAGACCTGAGGAAACAGCTAGGGATGAATTTGCAGTTAGAGCTGTAGCAGTCACTTCCTCCTGGTTAGTGGTTTGCTATGTTCATACCTGCAGCAATCTCTGCGAATCCTACATTTATAGTATCCTTGCTGAAAACACTTGCACTCTACGCTGTATGGGCTGTCAGAGAGGTCACGTGAGTGGCGGTGGTTATCTCCATCCTTACAAACCCCACGCATGAAATACAAGGCTGGTCTTGAAAGAAGCCAAGATGACATGGGTATCCTCCATGCCACTAAGAAGGCTGCTGATAGGTTTTGCACAGGGCAAAAAGGAATTGGTGGTCATTTTAAGAACAAGAGAATGGATGAATTATTCAGTTTATTTAGCTAAAATTTTCATGATGCTTCCCTCCAAACCAAGCTTATGTCATTACAGAAATTAACATCTACCCATCACCAGGGCTTCAATTCCTTAATTTGTTATTTTTATTTGTGTTTTCACTCTGTCTTCTAATTTCCTCAATCCTCTTGAGTTATTTTTCATTCTCTTTCAGTAGTTATTAAGTGGATTTTGATAACTACTTAAGATCATAACTCTTTCTTATCAAGTATCTTCACTTCAGGGCTGACTTTTTTTCCACATTAATAAACATTCTTACTTCCTTTGTATTTCAGCCAAAAATGAGCCCTTAATTCTATCCTTTAGATAAAACTTATCCTCTGCTTTTAGAGTTCCAAAGCCATTCTAATTAATTTTTGAAAAGAACAACAATTACTTTAGTCCTAAATACTGAAAACAAAAAGTATATTCTATTTTTCCTTAGCCCTGAAGGTTTCATGTTTTTTAAATTCAGCTTGGCATCTTAAAGTGCCGTGAAATAATTAGGGAGATCACAGAAGGCTACACTTCTCCTTGGCTAAAGGACAAAACACGTCAGTTCACCATATGCTACTCCTACATTTCAATGCAACCTTCTGAAAATGCAGAAATTTCCAAATTTGATGTTTCTAAGCAACCACTTTAGTATTTTCAGCCACAGATTGGATGAAGGGCACAGTGAAACCACATGAGGCAGAAATCGTGGGAAGAACCCTGAGCAACACCACGTGCACCCGGAGAGAAAGGAAAGTAAACTTCCTCAGAGGTGTCTGTGTGCGTCACGTCGGTCTGGCCCTCATAATTTGTGACAGTTGTCCCTCAATTCAAAGAGGCAATTTATAAGCATTTAAGATTCATTTACTCATGTATTCATGTAGTGAATATGGTATAAAGATGTTTGAATTCCATGACTCAAATTCACAATATAATAAGAACAGCCATAGACTATCTAAATCTTAATTTTGTCATCAGAATTTATCAAACACATAATCATGAATTCCTCTGAAAATTATTCAGTAAGCCAGTAAAAATTTTGACGTGAAGACGCAATGGTCCAAGGATTGGTGCACGAGACACAAAAAAGTAGGTGAAGGATGTGATGTCTAGAACTAAAACAACATAGGTCTTATTTCTAGCCCAGTAAAGTTTAGCTATACAATCCTAATGCAGGTATATAAACTCCTTCAACTCTAAAATGTAGATTACAATATGTATCTGGAATACTACAATGATTAAATGAAAATAAACATAAAGTTCTGAGCTATTACTCATTAATAACTTTAATTTTACTTGTATATTAATGACTCGTGTGACCCCTCCTAATTACCTAACTTCTCTTTGGAAAAAAAAGTGTGAAAATATTTTATTCCACTAGGAAAATAACTCTCCGACTTTCTGCAAATGCCAGTGTGGAATTCCCCAAGCACCAAAGGGCATGTCAGGACATGTGTGCTAATTACTTATCGTCACACATCCTTCCGACAGAGCTCTGCTTTCTGCTGACATTTATTGTTCTCCAACATATCAAAGGTCTTTGGGTCCATCCATTTTCATTTTTATCCCCCAGAGGCACTTTGGCCACAGCAGTAATACAACCCACCAAGAGGGTCAGTAATGAATACAAATGCCATGCATCCTGCAGGAGTGCAACCTGAACTCCTGTCCTCTGCCAAAACCCTGGCCCGCGGAGGCTGTGGACCTGCTCCAGCTGTTCTCGGCCTCTGGCCTTAAGTGCTCTACCTCTGGCTTCTCTTTTCGTGCCCACGATTGTTTTATTAGAAGTGTCTTCCAATAGCTTTACTCTCTATTTACGTATATATATTATCCCACAGAGCCAAGAGGTGATTCATTCAGGAACGAGGAAACACTTTCCTTGGCTTCTAATACAGTTCATATTTAGCTCCCAGCTTTTCTCAGAAAAGTTTACAGATCCGCTGAATATGTTCTGCTAGCAACTAACACCTAAGACTTTTGTACTGCTTTTGACTTTTCAGTATCTTTTCACAGAGATTTCATTTGATCCTCAGAGCCGTTCTGCAAACTGGACGGGGCAGTTGCTATCATAACCTGAAGAGGTAGCGATTGCAACAAATGACTTACTTACCCAAGGGCACAGTGCATGAAACTCTGACGGGAAGCCACCCACAACGAGTGGCTTTCCGAACACACTATTATGATGGTTTTAATAAAAGAGTATTCTGATCGATAATGAGCAGGGGTATTTCATAATATGCCTGGAATATTTAATATAGAGTGAGTTGTTTTCTTTTTTACTTTATTTTTGTTTAATTACAGTTGTCTACATTTTCCCCACACAACTCCCCGCCCCACTCTAACCATTCCCACTTCCTACCCTTGATCCCTACCCCTCTTTGCTTTTGTCCATAGGTCAAATGGACAAAACCTTTATCCATAATCCTGAAAACCCTTCCGCCTTTCCTCACATTATCCCGCTCCTACCTCTCCTTTGGCTACTCTCAGTTTCTTCTTAATTTCAAAGTCTCTGGTTATATTTTGTTTGCTTTTTTTCTCTTGTTGTTTAGGTTCCAGGTAAAGGTGAGATCATACGGTATTTGTCCCTCAGTGCCAGTCTTACTTCACTTAGCATAATGCTCACCAGCTCCATCCTTGCTGTTGCAAAGGGTAGGGGGCTCCCTCTCTCTCTGCTGCATAGAATTCCATTGTGTAAATGTACCAGAGTTTTTTGATCCATTCATTTGCTGATGGGCACCTAGGTTGCTTCCAGCACTTGACTATTGTAAATTGTGCTGCTATGAACATTGGGGTGCATAGGTTCTTTTGGATTGGTGTTTCAGGGCTCTTAGGGTATAATCCCAGCAATACAATTGCTGGGTCAAAGGGCAGTTCCATTTTTAGTTTTCTAAGGAAATTCCATACTGTTTTCCATAGTGGTTGTACCAGTCTGCAATCCCACCAACAGTGCACTAGGGTTCCCTTTTCTCCACATCCTCTCTAACACTTGTTTGTTGATTTGTTTATGATGGCCATTCTGACTGGTGTGAAGTGGTATCTCATTGTGGTTTTAATTTGTATCTTTCTGATGACTAGTGATGCTGAGCATCTTTTCATGTGTCTCTGGGCCCTCTGTATGTCCTCCTTGGAGAAGTATCTGTTCAAATTCTTTGACCATTTTTTAACTGTTTTTTTTTTTTTTGTCTTCCTGGAGTGGGGTCATGTGAGTTCTTTATATATTTTTGAGATCAAACCCTTGTCCAAGGTATTATTGACAAATATGTTTTCTCACATATTTGGCTCTCTTTTTATTTTAATGCTGTTTTCTTTAGCCATGCAGAAGCTTTTTAATTTGATGAGGTCCCATTTGTTTATTCTTTCCTTTATGTCCCTTGCTTTAGGGGACATATCAGTGAAGACGTTGCTGCATGGAATGTCTGAGATTTTCCTACTGACATTTTCCTCTAGGACTTTTATGGTATCACAGCTTATATTTAACTCTTTTGTCCACCTTGAATTTATTTTTGTGTATAATGTAAGCTGGTAAACAAATTTCATTTTTTTTTTTTTGCATGTAGGAGTCCAGATCTTCCAGCATCATTTGTTGAAGAAGCTATTTTGATTCCATTTTATGCTTTTGCCCCTTTGTCAAATATTAACTAATCATAGAGAATTGGTTTATTTTTAGACTCTCTACTCTTTTCCATTGGTCTATATGTCTGTTCTTATGCCAGTACCTGGCTGTTCTGATTATAGTGGCCTTGTAATACAGTTTGATATCAGGTATTGTGATCCCTCCTACTTTGTTCTTCTTTCTCCAAGTTGCTGCAGCTATTGGGGTAGTTTACAGTTCCATATAAATTTTTGAAATGTTCATTCTGTATCACTGAAATATGTCATTGGTACTGTAATAGGGGTTGTGTTGAATCTATAGATTGCTTTGGGTAGTATGGACATTTTGATGATGTTAATTCTTCCAATCCATGAACATGGTACACCCTTTCATTTGTTTGTGTCTTCCTTAATTTCTTTATTCAGCATTGTGTAGTTTTCTGAGTATAGGTATTTTACATCTTTGGTTAGGTTTATTCTTAGGTACTTTATTTTTCTTGTTGCTATAGCAAATGGGATTTTTTTCCTGATTTCTGTTTCTGATATTTAACTGTTGGTGTACAAAAATGCCTTCAATTTCTGACTGTCGACTTTGTATCCTGCTGTATTACCAAATTCATTTTTTAGGTTGAGTAGTTTTTTGTGGAGTCTGTAGGATTTTCTATGGACATTATCATGTCATCTGTAAACAATGACAGTTTTGTTTCCTCTTTTCCAATTTGGATGCCTTTTATTTCTTTTTCTTGTCTGATTGCTATGGCTAAGACCTGCAGTACTATGTTGAATAGGAGTGGTGAAAGCAGGCATCCTTGTCTTGTTCCTGATCTTAATGGGAAAGCTTTAAGTTTTTGTCCATTGAGTATGATGTTGGCTGTAGGTCTCTCATATATGGCCTTTATTATGTTGAGGAATGCTCCCTCTACTCCCATTTTGCTGAGTGTTTTTTCATAAATGGGTGCTGTACATTCTCAAATGCTTTTTCCACACATCTATTGATATGATCATGTGATTTTTGTCTTTCGTTTTGTTTATGTGGCGTATTATGTTTATTGATTTGTGAATGTTGTACCATCCTTGCATCCCTGGGATGAATTCCACTTGATCATGGTATGTGATCTTTTTAATGTATTGCTGAACGTGGTTTGCCAATATTTTGTTGAGGATTTTAGTGTCTATGTTCATCAGCAAAATTGGCCTGAAGTTGTCTTTCTTTGTTGTTTCTTTATTTTGTTTTGGGATTAGGATTCTATGTTTTGTTCTGGAATCCTAATCCCAAAACAAAATGCTGGCTTCATAAAAAGAGTTTGGGAGTCTTCCATCACCTTGGATTTACTGGAATAGTCTGTGAAGGGTAGGGGTTAGCTCTTACTTAATTACTTTGTAAAATTCTTCTGTGAAACCGTCTGGTCCAGGGCTTTTGTGTGTCAGGAGTTTTTGAGTACAGCTTCAATTTCATCAGCTGTTATTGGTATGTTCATGTTTTCTGCTTCTTCTTCATTGAGTTTTAGAAGATTTTATTTTTCTAGAAATTTGCCCATTCCACCTAGGTTTTCAAATTTCTTGGCATGTATCTTTATTAATTTCCTACAATCCTTTGTGTTTCTGTGGTATCATTGCAATTTCTCCTCTTTCATTCTTGATTTTATTTATTTGTGTCTGCCCTCAGTTTTTCTTGATGAGTCTGCTTAAAGGTTTGTCAATTTTGTTTATCTTTTCAAAGAACCAGCTCCTGGATTCATTGATCCTTAGAATTGTGCTTTTAGTCTCTATGTCATTTAATTCTACTCAGATCTTGGTTATTTCCCTCCTTCTACTTGCTCTGGGCTGTCTTTGTTGTTGTTCCTCGAGTTCTTGTAGGCATAGGGTTAACTTGTTTGCTTGAAATGTTTCTATCTTTTTTAGGTAGGCCTGTATCACTATGAACTTCCCTCTCAGGACTGCCTTCGCTGTGTCCTATAAGTTTTGGGTCGTTGTGAGTTCATTATCATTTGTTTCCAGAAACTTTTTGATTTCCTCCCTAATTTCATTCTTGACCCATTCATTGTTCAATAGCACGCTATTCAATCTCTATGATTTGATGGTTTTGGTTTTTTCCCCTTGGGGTTGGTTTCTAGTCTCAGTCCCTTGTAGTGGAGAAAATGCTTGGTATGATTTCAATTTTCTTGAATTTGTTGAGGCTTGTTTTGTGTCCTATCTTGTGGTCTATCTTTGAAAATGTTCCATGTGCATTTGAAAAGAATGTGTATTTAGTTTCTTTGGGATGAAGGGCTCCATATATATCAGTTAAGTCCATTTCATCTAGAGTGTTGTTCAATGCCACAATATCTTTGTTGATATTTTGTTTGGAAGATCTGTCCATTTTTGACAGTGGGGTGTTAAAATCCCCTACTGTAATTGTGTTGCTGTCAATATCTTTCTTGAAGTCCTCCAAGATTTTCTGTATGTATTTAGGTGCTCCTATGTTGGGTGCATATATATTTACAATGTTTATGTCTTCTTGGTTGATTCTTTCCTTGAGTATTATGAAGTGACCTTCTGGGTCTCTATGGCTCTTCTTTTGAAGTCTATTTTGTCTGATATGAGTATTGCTACCCTGGCTTTTTTTTTTTTTTTCTCTCCATTTGCTTGGAAAATTTGTTTCCAGCCCTTCACTTTGAGTCTATGTAGGTCTTTTGTCCTCAGGTGGGTCTCTTGTAGGCAGCATATGTGTGGGTCATGCTTTCTTATACACTCAGCTATTCTATATCTTTTGATTGGAGCATTTAATCCATCTATGTTTAAGGTTATTATTGATAGGTACTTATTCATTGCCATTTTCATACCTGTGTTCCCCCCCCCTCTCTCTCTTCCTTCCATTCCTTAAAGCAGTCCCTTTAGTACCTCTTACAGAGCTGGTTTGGTAGAGGTGTATTCTTTTAGACTTCTTTTGTCTGGGAAGCTCCTTATTTGGCCTTCTATCTTGATTGAAAGCCTTGCTGGGTAAAGTAGTCTTTGTTGCAGGCCTTTGGTTCTCCTTACTTGGAGTATTTCTTGCCATTCCCTTCTGGCTTAGAGTGTTCTTATGAAGAAGTCAGCTGCTAACCTTATCGAAGCTCCCTTGTATGCTACATCCTTTTTCTCCTTTGTTGCCTTTAAGATTCTCTGTTGTCTTGGAATTTTGCCATTTAAATTATGATGTGTCTTGAAGTGGGCCTCTTTGGGTTCCTCTTGATTGGGACTCTCTGTTTCCTGGATTTGTGTGACTTTTTCTCTCATCATATTAAGGAAATTTTTCATCATTACTTTTTCAAACAATTTTTCTATCCCTTGCTCTTCTCCTTCTGGTATCCCTATTATACAGATATTATTATGTTTCATATTGTCTTGCATTTCTCTTAATCCCTCTTCATTCTTTTTGAGTCTCTTTTCCTTTCCTTGCTTTTTCTGGTGTTTTTTTCTACTTTGTCCTCCAACTTGCTGATCCGATCGTCTGCTTCATCAATCCTGCTTTTGATTCCTTCTACTGTGTTCTTCAGTTCAGGAATTGTATTCTTCATTTCTTCTTGGCCCTTGTTGATAGTTTCTATTTCCTTTTTCATGTTGATATAGTTTTCAGTGAGTTCATTGTAGCTTTCCTATAGTTTCTGGTAGCTCATTATGAGCTCATGGAGCTTCCTGATAATCATTGATTTGATAACCAATAACCGATACAGGCAAAATTATCACATCTTCCCTTAGTTATGACCTAAAATATCTAAAAATATCTATTTTTATTTTAACAGTACCATATGTTCTTGCAAGATATGCATTTTAAGAAAAACAGGTAAAAGGACTGTGTCAACATTGAAAAAATTGACCTGTTAGTGTTAATTCAAAAATGACCAAGATGTTCAAAGAGCACAGGAGCCAACGATGGTGGGTATCCCTGAAATCCTCAGTGCCTTCAACACATACAAGAAATGGATTCATTTCTTTTCAACAAACCTCATACTTTCCTCTTCTCTCTCTTTTCCCAGAGCTGTACTTCAGATGCTAATTATATTCTGGTTAGAGTATTGACAGGTATCAACCTACTTCAGTCTCTCCTGCCTATAGTCATCCTTCATCATTTTGTCACTGACAACATGATATTTAAGCCCCAAATCAATTCATTCTGCACCCCAGGGATGGACTCCTTTGCTTTCTAGCCACTCAGTCTTTCTTATTGTTTCTCATGCAAATCATATATTCTCCAACTTTATTTTTGTTTTGCTTCTTCTGGATAATTTTATTTTTCTTTATATCATGAACATTTCATGACTGTAATCCCCAAAAGAAAAAAAAAAATCCTGTTCCCTTGCTCTTTTAACACCAGTTACATTGTATCTGTCTTCCCCACACTGAGATTCTTAATGTCTGCCAGTCAAATCCTACAATCCAAACCCTAGCATGGTATACAACATATATGCCCTCACAGAATGCTTGTTGAGGAATGACTGGAGCAAATAATATTCTGTATTTTGTGTACTACAGAATAAAATTTTGTTATGTTGTGGAGTAAAGATTTTAAAATTTAAATATGAGTTTTCTAGAGGAGTTAGTGTATCTTCTTCTTCCTTCAAAATGTGATAGGGCCGTGGGACTATGATATAAGGGCTCATGAACAATAGAAAAAAAGAAGGAAGGATAAGAGTTTCAAGGGAAAAATGATGAAGCAAGATGTGACTTTATTTGTGCTTTGAAAAATCCAACTGTTAGATAAACAGAAGATTGAAGTGTTGCTTGTGAAGCAACATGATTCGGAATAACCCCTAAAACACAGGTTTTGTAATCAGACTGATCCTGGTTTAAGTTATGCTCTGACTCATATCCTGATATGGCCAATTACTTCCTTATTACCAGCACAGAGCCTAGGGTCAGGCTACCTGGGACTGAAACTTAGATTAGCACTTCCCATATCTCTGACCTTTAGGAAGCTACATAGCTTCACTGTGCCTCAGTTTCACTACCTATATAATAAATAAAATAGTACTTTTCCTTCATGGTGTTTTAATCAAGGTCAGATATGTTTATTCAGAAAATTTCCTTAGAACAGTGCCCAGAACATGATAAGCATCTTCCGCTCACATATATTTTGCTCAAAATTTACTCAGAAAGAGATTGTTGCTGAAAAATGTTATAACTATTGTAAGTTTAATGATTGAATTTATAGAGGATTTGAGACATACCTTATTAGCAAAAACAGAAGAAAAATTAATGTTCCAATGCCCAAGAGGAAGTCTGCTTCATCTATAACAAAAGGATGGTTTGCAAAGTTCCTCATTTAATTGTCAGAAATTTTTTCTATTTCATTTCCATGATCCACTCAAAGAAAAGTCTTGAAGAATGACTATGGGACAACTATAATAGCATAATCAACAAAATACAATTTAAAAAAAGAATGACTAGAAAAGATCCTTATTGAATAATGTCTTCACAATGACACAAAGCAGGATTATCTGCAGACTGTTTCTAACAGCAACAACAGTAGCAAATAGAATATACATATGTATCATGACTAGCACGTTATGACTTTTCCAAATTTGCTAATAGTTATTTTTCCAGGTTATTTTCTATTTCTCGGTGCAACTAGGTCACAAAAATGTGCATCTTTATATTTAAGGTAGTTGCTAGAGAAATTATAATTGAAATGCAAATGCTCATGGCCATCCATGGACACCAGCGGAGTCCCACATGACAGCTCAGAGCCAGCTCTGTCTACTCCAGCCACAGCTATGCTGGGTGGTTCTTGCACAAACCGGAGGCTCTGTCCATCCTCAAGTTCCCAGGGCATTTCAGTCTAAAGGTCAGTCCATCAGCGCAGTAGACATGCATCCCCGAGAGCAGCCCTCAGTCAACGAGAAATGGGTACCGATGGGTGGAGGTCCCAGCCCCACATTTTTTGGAGGTACAATTCTGAGGTTCATTCTGCATGATTTCTGAAGACTGCATAGCAAGACTGAGTTCAGTTGCCTAGAAAAATAACCAGATCAAGATCCCAGTTTTCATTGGCTTTCCCTCCAACCATGTTACTCTCCACCCTGCTTCGCTCTAGCATTCTTGGATCGCCCTTGAAATACACTACCAATGTCTACAGCAAAGTCTGATGATTTACTTTGGGAGAGCCCAAACTCTGACAAGGATGCTATTCCATTAAATTTTTAATCTGATCACCTTTGTAATAAATTCAAAACATTCTTGATAAGTTGAGTGGATAATCACATCAATTGGCTGCAAGTCAATAATTCTTATGTTTTCAATGACTTCCTTCTGTTATCACCAGAATGGTGCTGCTAATACAAAGATAATTATATATATCTTACAATTTCAATGATTATACCTCTTTCCATCATTAGAAAGAGAAGAATCTTTTGTAATCTTATTCAGATGTTCTGTTGTAGAAAAGGGGTTAATATTCATAACACTTCAATGACTTTCAGATTTCAAAGGAAATGTATCTCAACAAAAAAATTAATATTGGAAATATGACCTCTTCACGTTTGCATGACCTTTATTCACCATCAATACAGCTGACACAAAATTTTGCTCAATATTTATTCAGCAAAATAAATATATCTTGAAAAATATTGTTCACTTTCTTTCCCTGTCATACTGACTATTGACACTTGAGTGAATTGTTTATAAAACTAATGCTATTTCTTCCTTCCAGCTGACAGGTCTGTAGTTTTCTGTTTATTAGTTGTGTTTGATGTGACTTAAAATGCAGGATCTAATTTTCCCCAGTATTGTTCATTTTTTTCTTAGTAAATGAGAAGAAGATAAACAGAATGGTATTCACAAGTAACTACTGAGATAGCCTTCAAACCCATTTTGAATTTCCATTAGGCTCTCCCCTACATGCCTGATATCTTCAAAGCATAAAAGAATCTAATGCACAAGTTGAGAGGTATTTTTTAGTTCTTTGTATTGGAGTTGTAAATATATAGGAATTTATTTCCAGGGTCAGAAAATTATGTCACTGAAATCTCTTTAAACTGTTGGCACTGAAATGAGAGCAAGACTAATGGTATTTTCAAAGCTATTATTTTTGAAAGGAAGCACATTTTTGCCATTCATCTCCCCATCATTCATCTATCCATTCATCAAACTTGTATCAAATATCTACTATACCAGGCACTGAACTAGGTGCCAGAAATGGCAGAAATGAATGTCTCAGCCTTTGACTTGAATAAGCTCAATCTAGTTGAGCAAACAAACATCTAAAAGATGATTAAATTTTAATGTGACAGTTACTATAATAGAAGTGTTTTCCTAGAAGCTGAGTCATTTGGGAGCTTGGAAAAGAATCTAATTCTCTCATTAAGAAGGTTGTACTTGAGTTTTGAATGATAGGTTAGGCAGACAAGAAGAGAAGGTGGGCATTTCGGGCATGTACAAAGACAGCGAACACTAATGTACAGGGGTTTTGTGTGTGTGTGTTTTTCTACTCAGAGTTTATTAGAGAACACAAATGCTTTGCCCTTTGTAATACAGAAAAGAGTAGGAAAGAAGCCATGCTAGCAAAGGAGACAAAGGTCTGTGCCTTGAAGGAATCTGGATTTCTCACCTGAGCGAACTGGGGTCTTCAGTAGAGTTTGCGTTTCAGGACCCCTGCTGCACTGGAAAAGAGTAAAGTGAAGTCATTCTGGGGGATGGAAGATGGGAAGGAGCATTGCAGGGAGAGGAGTTGTGAGCCTAGTCTGGCTCCTGCTCCTCGCCGCCATCCCATCAGCCTAACTGCCACCACGTGAGGGGACCCTGAGGAATGTCTGAAGTCCGCATAGGGACTGGCTCTCTGTAATGACTTCCAGAACAAACGAAGAGATAAGAAGAAATGTAATAAAGAATGAAAAAAAAACAATAAAGATATAAAAGAACCAAAATTTGAAGTTTGGCAAGGAATAGAATAAGAAGACATTCAGAAAATACTTTCAATACAAAATCAATATGATTCAGGGATAAATTAAATTTGAAAAAAAAGCAAGTTATGATAGTTTTGAACTATTATTTTATTTTTATTGAACTTATTGAGGTGACATTGGTTAGATAAAATTATGTGTGTCCAGTACACATTTGTATAATACATCATCTGAATACTGTGTTGTGTGTTTACCACCCCAAGTCAAGTCTCCTTCCATCAACATTTATTCTTACCTTTAACCTCTCCCCCCTTCTTCCACTTCCTTTCCTTCTAGTAATCACCATACAGCTGTCTGTGCCCATGAGTCCTTTTTTTTCTTTGCTTAATCCCATCATCCTCTCACCCAGCCCCTGAGAAGACTGAATTCACAAATTGGGAAACTGGTTTTTTGCTTTTGCTATTAACTGACAAAAGTAGCAGATTTAGGGATTGTTGGATGCAATGTGCATGTTGTGGGGAGTGTTTCTGCATAGAGAAAGCCATAAATAAGCTTGGTTTGTGACAGTGAGTTTTAGATACGCCCCAGGATACTCAGGCAGACTGTCTAGTAAAACATCTGGGAAGAGAGAGGAAGA
This sequence comes from Anoura caudifer, assembly GCA_004027475.1. Taxonomy (NCBI): domain Eukaryota; kingdom Metazoa; phylum Chordata; class Mammalia; order Chiroptera; family Phyllostomidae; genus Anoura; species Anoura caudifer. The sequence goes on from PVKU01002532.1 coordinate 188,938, forward strand.
GATGGTGTATGGAAATAGAGAGACCGACAGTTTAGAAAATAGGTCTGGACAGGATACCCAGTGTAGTCATTATCAGTGTCTTCTAGTGTTTGTAGTTAAATGATTATTGTAAATTTTTCTCACAAAAAGAAGTTAATCAGAGCACATAAGAAGATCTAGCAATACAGACAATAAAAACGTAGTAAATAACCAAAATTTGAACTTCAAAAAAATTCTATAAAAATATCAAAATGTTGCCAAATGTCAAAGAGACAAAGAAAAATGGGAAGTTTCCAATTTGTAAATTCATGTAATATTTTATTTGTAGCAACTGATAAATTATGTAAAAATGTTCATGCTTTCCATATGAAAACTAAAATTTCTAAACGTCAGTGACATTAAACACCAAGTGTCCTCATTTCTACCACAGACATCATCACAGACCATAACAGAATCAGAGCTCTAGCAAGTTGAGAGAATAACATAGCATATCTTGAACACATAAAATGAACGGATGAATAGGCAATTACTCACACATCTCTTTTTTAATAATCAGAACACATTTAGTTGTATTTCAGGTCTTTTATTTAATGTCAGAATCTTAGAGTTGACCCAAGTATCTAATGACAAATAACTTAAAACTTCAAAGTGAAACAAATTTCTTCTACCCTCCAAGCCAATAACCATTCAGCACCCTGTTAAGCCATTAACTAGAATTAATTTTTGACAGAATGAGGGGGCAGAAATATGATGACTAACAAGGCCCTTTGCTTAGTATATCTATATATCTATCATTAGAAAATTATAATTATATTACATATTGTATACTCTATATTTTAAAATATATAAATGGACTTCAGCCATTCCCTTCTACTTTTTTCTGAGGGAAAAGTGCTAAAACTAAAACGTGAATATTGCAAACAATTCTTAAATGTAAACATATTAACCTATAGATGTAAAGGAAGAGGTTCCCAAGTAAAACAGCAGTTTTAAGCAACTTTGTGGAAATCACCCTTTCTCCACAGCCGTACCTCTACTTTCCCCCCAAATCCTAGAAAACGCTTTCATGGAAATGTGAGTCTTCAATGGCTTTTTGGTGTGACAGAGGTGGCCCTAAGCCAGGGTCCTGGTTCTCACTATGCCTCCACCATCTGTCCCCCTGTGGCTCTGGTCAGCAAAATATGAGAAACAAGAATTGCAAAGTTAAAAGAAAAGTACAGAAAATTACTTAGATATACAGTAACAGCAAAAAATGTAAATCATTACATTTTTTAATGAAATTAAAGAATTCCATGAGACATAATATAAGAATATTCTGATGCCCATAAAAATACTAAGCTTTTTCTCTTTATAGTTTTTTATATTTATGCTAAGCAGCAATACAATGATCATGGCAAGCTTTAATAAAGGCAACTAAAGAAACATTTTCAAAGTATGATACAGATAGTGATATCTTAAGAAAATTTAAATTTTAAAGGATAAGGATGAATATGATAGATATTTGCCTAATGTAACATATTACAAAATACACATCAAGGGTGAATTTTCTAGATTTTACTCTGAATTTATTCTACAGTTTTCCACATTGGACCACTTTTAAATGCTTATGTAATTCAGGTAGATGAGAAATACATATTAAAAATAACACTATATCAGGTCATTTATATGTACATGTTTTCATTATTTTTTTATACTGTATAATATAAACTATAAAAAAAAACTGAATTCTATCAACACAGAAAAAGTACAGGCAATTGATAACCCCTTGAGGGGAAGTGGAATAGTATAAAGATAAGCCAATCCTCAAGTCCAATAACTATTTACTGAGTTGTAGTTTTGAAAAGTAGGATAAGAATCCATTAATTCATATTCCTTTTGGGGAAATAAACATGATAATGACAGGTAAGAAATGTTAATTTCTCTGCCATGAGCATAAACCACTGCAACATTTATCACCTGCTTGATTTTTAAATGTCACTTAAAGATGCCTCAGCATCTGAAGCTTCTGCTCAAAACTTACACAACAATGTTGAATGATACAGTAGTAAGAAATGAATTATCAAATGCTTTCTACACATCTATCGATATGATCACGTTATTTTTGTCTTTGCTTTTGTTTATGTGATGTATTATGTTTATTGATTTGCAAATATTGTACCATCCTTTCAGAAAACTACACAACACTGAAGAAAAAAACTAAGAAAGACACAAACTAAGAAAGACACAAACAGAAACATATACCGTGTTCATGAATCAGAAGAATTAACATCATCTACCCAAAGCAAATTATATATTCAATGCAATACCTATTAAAGTACCAATGGCATATTTCACAGACATAGAACAAACACTTCAAAAATTTATATGGAACCATAAACAACCCCGAATAGCTGCAGCAATTTTGAGAAAAAAGAGCAAAGTAGGAGGGATCACAATACCTGACACCAAACTGTATTACAAGGCCACTGTAATCAAAAAGCCTGGTACTGGCATAAAAACAGGCACATGGAGCAGTGGAACAGAACAGAGAGCCCAGAAGTAAACCCAAGTCTCTGTGGTCAATTAATATTTGACAAAGGGGGCAGCAACATAAAATGGAGTAAAAATAGCCACTTCAACAAGTGGTGTTGGGAGAACTGGAGAGCTACATGCAAAAAAAATGAAACTCAAGCACCAACTTACACCATACACAAAAATTAATTCAAGGTGGATAAAAGATTTAAATATAAGCCATGACACCATTAAAGTCCTAGAGGAGAACATAGGAAGGAAAATCTCAGATATTCCACACAGCAATATTTTCACTGATATATCCCCTGGATCAAGGAACATAAAGGAAAGAATAAATAAATGGGTCTCATCAAAATAAAAAGCTTCTGCGTGGCTAAAGAAAACAGCATTAAAATGAAAAGAGAACCAACCGTATGGGAAAACATATTTGCCAATGATACCTCATACAAGGGTTTGCTCTCCAAAATGTATAAAGAAATCACACAACTCCACTCTAAGAAGACAAGCAACCCACTCAAAGAATGGGTAAAGAACTTGAACACACACTTCTCCAAGGAGGACATACCGAGAGTCCAGAGACATATGAAAAGATGCTCAGTGTTGCTAGTCATCAGAGAGATGCAAATTAAAACCACAATGAGAGACCACCTCACACTGGTTGATATGGCCATCATAAAGAAATCAACAAACAAATGTTGGAGAGGTTGTGGAGAAAAGGGGACCCTAGTGCACTGTTGGTGGGAATGCAGACTGATGCAACCACTATGGAAAGCAGTATGGAATTTCCTCAGAAAACTAAAAATGGAACTGCCTTTTGACCCAGCAATTCCACTGCTAGGATTATATCCTAAGATCCCTGAAACACCAGTCCAAATGGACCTATGCACCCCAATGTTCATAGCAGCACAATTTACAATAGCCAAGTGTTGGAAGCAACCCAGGTGCCCATCAGTAAATGAATGGATCAAAAAACTACGGTGCATTTACACAATGGAATTCTATTCAGCAGAAAGAAGGAGCTCCTACCCTTTGCAATAGCATGAATGGAACTGGAGAGCGTTATGCTAAGTGAAATAAAGCAGGTGGTGAAAGACAAATACCATATGATGTCACCTTTAACAGAAGCCTAATCAACAAAATGAACAAGTAAGCAAAACATAGCCAAAGACATTGAAATTGAGAACAGGCTGACAGTGACCAGAGGGGAGAGGAGAGATGATAATGGGGGAAACGGGTGCAGGGTTACAGGAACAATTATAAAGGACACATGGACAACAACAAGGGGGGTGGGAACAGGAGAGTGAGGTGGTGAGGCTGGAGTGGTGGGGAGGGGTGGGGAGAAAAGGCCGAAAACTGTACTTGAGTAACAATTTAAAAAAGAGAGAAAAAAAGAAATGACTTATGTTTAGTGATATAATAAATAATGTCCCCAAAATGAAATTTTGAAATATTTTAATACATGGAAATTTGAGACATAGGATTTTGTTAGAAAAAAAATAACAAAAACAAAAACTGATGGGGCATTAATGGTTTAAAAGACTTAATTAGGCCAACTGTTTTTAATATAACAGAAAGTATTAAAGTATTTCCTTTTCCCTTGAACCATATGCAAGCTCTGGTTTTAAAATCCGTGGCCTCCCAAATGTGCTCACTTTGTCCTCCAGGAAGATACATATTTTTTTTTCTTGCTTACATCTGGTATTTGTCAATGACTCATTACATTCTATCAGGAAACAAAAAAGAAGAAAGAATGAAGAAGGAAAAAGGAAAAAGAAGACATTGAACTTTGACTAGGATGGGGTTAAGAAGGGAGGTGAAAGGATGCCAGGATGCAGAATCTGGAAAGCCACTCCTGAAAGAGATATTGGAGCATGGTGGCCAATCAGACAATGTTGCAGTTAGAGATTCTGGAAGAGACTCTTAAGGGACACTGTTCACATGCTTCCCAAGAAGTGATGCAACTAGTCACGTGTGAATCATTTAAGTGAGGACACTTGGTAGCCACACAGAGATATTTCTGCCAACTCATTTCATCAATGGAAATATTTCCCTGGCTTTACGTCAGAGCTTCTTCTGTCATCTGGCCATTACCTTGTGATGGAGACTTCTGATCTGAATCATTCAGCTTCTCAATGCAGACATCTCCCAGCAACACCGCAGGCTTTTGGATCACAAGACGCCCAACTGAGTTCAGAGAAGAAACTCCCAACTCTGTATTTTGGGGTAGTATTGGTTACACCAAAACACTCTAAGTAGACACCATTTTAATATGGATTTTATGACAGCTGACCTCTATCTGGCTCTGTGTGCCAGGCTCTGAGCTAATTACCTTACATTCGTTGACTTTTCATGGTAAATCTATAGTGTAGGCACTGCACAGTTATCCATTTGACAGATGACAAAATAAAATCCTAACAAGTTCAGTAAACTGTGCTTCTCACGTGTCAGTAAATGATGGAGTCAAAACGCTCCCATGGGCGTGTCTGACACCAGTGCCCATGCTTTTAGCCCCTGCAAAGGGATTAAGAGAAACCATTAGTCCAGAACGCCAGGAAGGGAGAAGAGAACGAGGTGGGGAGGCAGGGACGCAGGGGAGTGATGTGTCCCTGTTGTGAACTCAAACCAGTGAGACGGCTGCCAAGGGGGAAGCCCATCCTCTCCTGTATTACATGTGTGTGATACAGATGAACGGGACCTTGCTGGTGGAGAGATTGTGACAGAACGGGTGTGCCCTGACACTCACTGGTATGAGTGCAGGTGCATTCTCTTCAGTCAGTTGACGGTGGGCAGGTCCTGCCTCAGCTTCTGTGTTCTCCAAACCACGGATATATACACCTGGGTGTTCAGGAGGTTTTCAGCCAGTGCCTCCTAACAGATTTGAGAATAGAAGAAAATAATCTGCTATCCCAAGATATACATACATACACACAAACACACATACTCCTCTGCCTTGGGGGAGGGGTGGCACACAGGGCACCCCAAATCTGAAAAAAGCTTCTATGTCCCACTGCCAAGCTTCTCCAACTTCCATTCCTCCACTGACTTGGGTGGATGAGAGAACAAAGATTCAGGATCTACATACAGGCCATCTCTTTTGTAAGTCGTGTCTATGGTGTCTTTCTCTCTCTCTCACTTTCTTGCAGGTGAAGGTAAACAGAGACATTCTTTTTGGAGATGAGTCCGCATATGAGATCCAACAGTTCTGTTAACATTAATTACCCCCTTAAAGAAAGAAAAGAAACTTTGAACTCTTTCTTCCACAATAAATCCATTTTCTTATCTCTACCTTCTCCAGAAACTTCACTTTTTCCTTGCTGGTTAGATAACAGTGCATCTTTGATGAGGGTATTAACTTCTATTGTGTAGTTATGCAAATGAACTCCAAGTGTGGTGTCAGATGATGAAAGGAAAAATGATGACAATTTTATTCTACTTGTTCTAGAGTAAACACTGGTAAATTAATTACATGATACACCTCCACTGAATATCTATGAATGGAGGAAGAGTCTCTGATTACTGGTTTTGTCTTTATTTCTATTTGATAAATTGCATTTAATTATAGTGTAATTATATAACACCTCCAGCATTAAAAAAAATAAACCATGTAATAAGATATAATTTCTGAGAACAGCATAAATTCCAATGACTGAAAATAAAGAGACCACATGATAACTCCATGAGTTCATCAGAACAGTTTGGGTTATATGTTTTTTAAAAGAGTGCTTTGCATAATATGGAACTTTATTCAAAGTGTCAATTCCAGAATTCTTTATGAAAAAGCAATGCAAGAATTCTGCTTACATGCAAATGCATTTTATAATAGATAAAATCTGCCCACTAAATGAAGCCTTGCAAATTAAAAAAATTACCCATCAAATTCTACTTTAATTGAAGCAACTGCTAATTAAATCAAGTGTGTAACTAGTTAATCACAATTAAACAGTGAATTTCAAAGCCTTGCCAGTTGACATGTATTCAGAAAATGCTAGGACTCTCTCTTTCATCCCCTCAAACACTCCATGATTTCCTGCCTTTCACATCCAAGTCAGCAAGGTGAGATATCCAGAAACCATCTAAGACAAGGTCCACTTGTCCAAGGATATTTCAATTTGTCTTTTTGATCAAAATACGAGGAAATAACAGTGACTGCTATTCATAACTCACAAATTCTGTAAAATGTCAACTAAGAGCAGACATGGCTGTTGGCGGTAATAGTGGTGACTCCAAATGTTGCTACCAAATCATAGGTGAAATGGCAAAGGAGAGCAGTATCTTGCTGCCTTCCACCCAACTGCTCACCTATGTTCTTCCTGCCTCTTCTCTAACTAGAAGTAAGGAAAACATTTATTCTATGCCACAGCAACATTTAGGGGCCAATGATAAAACTTCCAGAATGCATAAAAAATTGTATTTTTTTAGAAAGTCTTAGCCTAAGAATTCTAACATTGTTCTTTTTGATCACGAACTCCCCCTTTCAAGTTACCTCCAAAAAAGTGTGTATACTGTATTTTCTCCCTTTAAGTCTACGGTGATCAGAGATGAAAACGATATTTAAAATGGGAGGGGGATCCAAGACGGCAGAGGAGTGAGTGGAAGCCCCACTAACCTCCTCCCAGGACCAATCTGGAATTACAACTCAATTGTGGAGAAATCACCTGGAACAGACAACTGAACCATAGTGAGAGAGCAGCCTTCTAACCTCAGACAGACAGAAGAATCAGCTTCATCAGCACCTGATTGGGAAGGAGCGCAGCGGAAACAGGAGGGGCCCGGCTGGGCACCCACCGGCAGCAGGTGAAATGCATGAGGGATATTTAAGTGGCCAACTGGATCCCCCTGAGAAGTGTGGGGTCTAAACCCCAAGCTGGGGTCGCAGCCTAGAGCACAGAGCCCAAGAAGTACACAGATAACATCCAGCTGTGAGAAGCGACAGGGTTGTTCTCTGACACATGGACAGCTTGCGAGGCCAAGAGCTGATTAAAGGGCCAGTGCATGAATTTCCATGTGCAGCCACTTACCCTGGGCTTTGGCAAAGGGGCAGGACGCAGCAGACTAGAGATGCTTGAGGAAAGCCTGAGGACAGAGGCTTTGGGGAGAGAACTGAGAGAGTGGCCACCAGGGCCCCGGTACCGAGTCACCATCCCCCAAACGGCAGCAGCCATCCTGCTCAGGCAGACCACCCTCCTCCAAGTGGCAGCAGCCCGAGGGGAAACAATAGCTACAACCCCAGGAGGGGCACTGCCCCAGCCTGTGGTGCTCAAGGCTGACCTCTGAGCGCAGAGTGACTACATTAACATCTAAAGGGATCAGCCACAGGTACTAGATCCCTGGGAGTCTCCAACAGGTGCCTAAGTTCAGATGGGGTCACCATTACATATCACCAAAGGTGGATCCAGAAAGAAAAAACAGCAGTAAATACAACATGCTACTGAGGCAAAATCCACTGTTGTCTCCTCCGTGATTTGCAATAATTTCTTTCGTGCATAGCTTTTTAACATTCATTTCTTGTCTAGCAAGTTTGGACATGTTAAGTCACTAGAATTTATACTGTAGTTTATTTCTCTCCTTTCTATAGTAGTCTTAATCTCTTTATACCCTTATTAACACTGGTTCATTTGCTGTTGATAGTGAGATTGTGAGTGGGATTTATTTTTGCAGGTGTGGGTTTGTTCCCTGGGCTTTGTGGTTTTCTTCTGGTGGCACATGAACGACATCATACAAGACGTGGTGGGTGGTGTAACCCTCAGTCAACCAGCTGGAGGGAAGGAACCCCCAAAGAAAGACCCAACAATAATCCAAACCCAATTACATCCAGAGAGCCATAATAAACAGCATAAAGGACATCCTAAGAGCATCAAGTTCAGGAGATCAAGGAGACTGCACCAACGAACCACACGGGTCTTCTGTACTAGAAGCTGACAGCACAAAGACACGAAGTCAAAGCAGATCCATTTAAGAAGCAGAAGCAAACAAGAAGAGTCTCCCCTAAAAGGGGAAGACAAAGAAACAACCCCCAAACAGAAGAAAGGATGAATCCCCAGAAAGAATGCTAAATGAAATAGAGGCAAGTAAACTATCAGAGCATATTGAGTTCAAAATAATGGTTACAAGGAAGCTCAGTGAGCACAGTGAGAATTACCAAATCTACGGGGAAGCTACAAGGAACCTACTGTGAACTACAACAGCATGACAAAAAGAAACGGTCAATAAGAGTCAGGAGGAAATGAAGACTACAATTACTAAATTGAAGAACACGGTAGAAGAAATCAAAAGTAGCCTAAATGAAGCACAGGATCAAATCAACAAGCTGGAGAAAGGTGGAAAAAAAATTCCCAGAAGAGCAAGAAAGGGAAAAAGATGCAAAAAGAAAGAAGAGGGGTTAAGGGAACTTCAGGACAACATGAAACATAATAATATCCGTATATCAGGGATACAGAAGGAGAAGAACAAGAGCAAACGATAGAAAATTGGTTTGAAAAACTAATGATAGAAAACTTCCCTAATTTGATAAGAGAAGAAGTCACACAAGTCCAGGAAGAACAGAGGGTCCCAATCAGGATGAACTCAAACAGGCCCACTCCGAGACATATAATTAATTGGCAAAATTCAAAGACGAAGAGGGAATCTTAAAGGCAGCACAGGAGAAACAGGAAGTAGCATACAAGGGAGCCCTGATAAGGTCAGCAGCAGACTCCTCAAAAGAAACACAACAAACCAGAAGGCAAAAAAAAGAAATATTCCAAGTAATGAAAAGCAAAGGCTTGCAGCCAAGATGAAGCTACCCAACAAGGTTCTCATTTAAAATGGAAAGTGAGATTAGGAGTTTCCCAGACAAAAGAAAGCGGAAAGAACACAGTTCCAGGGAAGATGGCAGTGAGGTAGATGGGGGTGGAGCCCAGCTCTCCCTGTGCCCAGATGGAGCACCCAGCCAGTCTTCTGAGGAGCACAGTGAACAGCCAACGGATACCAGCTTACCTAAAGTTTGAAGGCCAAAAATTGTAGAAGACATTGAAAAACAGATGGTGAGGTGATTGCTTTAGGAGGATAAGGTCTCTGGGACCTGCACAGGGACTTAGGCTGCTGTGGCCCCCACCCAGCATCTGCCACAGGATCCTGGGAGGAGAGTTACATCACCAGCTCCCTATGCTATCGGAGCAGGGAGGGCGGCCCAGCACCAGGAGGGCCCTGGATGCTTGAGTTACTGAGGGGAACAGAGACTAAGAGGGGGACACACAGAGGGGGTGTACACCCCCTGGGACTGCGGACGCCAGCTAGGTCATTACCAGAGAAACTGGGAAGCCAGGAGACACCTGGAGAAGGGGAAAGAGTTGGGCTGTGATGGACCCTGACCTGGATAGTCTCCAGTCTGGTTAGAAAGTTGGGCTGTGTAAAAAGCTAGGCACTGGTTAAGAGCTGCTGGCTTAAACAAGAGGCTTTTACTCAAAAAAAAAAAAAAAAAAAAAGTCTCACAGCCCCTTTGTAAGGAACACTCCCATAGTAGCTGGCTCACCCGAGGGTGATTTGAGCTGCACACCTTTGCTTGGCTTGGGCACTCAGCTCGGCTAGGGTGCTCACCGGACTGGATTCCAGCCTCGCGCCCACGCTTGCGTTGGGCAGGTTGCAGGGCAGCTGATTCACCCTGCTGGCCTGGAGGCTGATTCAAGCTGCTTGCCCGCGCGCGGGACTTGGGCCGGGAGCCCAGCAGCTGAGTCGTGCCACTCACCTGGAAGCTGACCAGCAGCGCTCCCCGAGGCTTATTTGAGGCGTGTCCTGAGCTTGACTGGCACTGCTAAACCAGAGGCTGAGTGGTGCCATGTGACCACAGGCTAAGTGGCACTGCTTGCCCGGTGGTGGACTCCGGCCACGGTGGGTTTCAAAGGAGGAGGACCACCGCACAGACCTCAGAGCAACTGGAAAATTAAAGGCCCAGGCCTGGTGCAGATGGACAGTGGGGGCCCAGCAATTCACAGAGGACCTGGACTGGAGGCTCAGCAACTGTGAATATTGAGTCCCAGGCCTGGCCCCCATCCTCACAAAACCATAGGAAGGGAGAAAAGCAAAGCCCAGCCCCCCCTTCCTGTGGCTTCCAGGACGACCAGCGGAACTCGCTCAGTGGGTTTAAAGTCAGCAAGAGGCTTATTTTTTTTCCTTCCTCTCTTTTTGTTTCTCTTTTTCTTCCACCAAGTGAGACAATAAGTCATGGAGTTGTAAAAGGTCCAGAGACAGATCCAAACGCAGAGCACAAGGCTAACATCAAAAACTGAGAAATTGAGACAAATTTCACTTTGCTATTCCATAGAACTGGCATTTTATGTTTATTTATATTATTATTATTTCTCATTATTTTTACTTCTTTTATTTTATTAGTATTTTCATTTCTCTTCTTTCTGTTTAGTTTCCTTCATTTTATTTCTCTGCTTAATTGCATTGGTTGACTGGTTTTCCTTAATCTCTCTATCAGATTGTATCTTAATTTTCCTTCTTTCACTTCACTTATGTTCCAATAACACACTACTCTTGATCATGTGCTTTCTGTTCTTGCTATCCAAATCATATATTTCTAGTCATATTTTTGTTACAGTACTGTTGTAAATAATTGTTCCATGCAATAGTAAATACTACACAGCAACTATCCATGATCTTAGCCCAGTTTATTCCTGAACTTTATTACTGTTGTAGTTAACTCCATTCTCTTGCATACTATGCCTACTTTCTATTCTTTAACTATATCTCATTGTCTAACCTTGCACAAGCGCTCTGTTTTCTGGATTCAGCTCACAATGCTCCTCTCCTCTAATAAGAGTCTTACCTGTCTTTCACCTTTTATAAAGAGGCTAGTTCAGTGAAATATCACAGGTAACACTATACTTATCCAAAGATTCTCCTATCTCTTCTCTACTTGCTGGTACTTTAAATCCCATAGAATACTCTCTGCTGTCTTAATTCATTTTACCAGCCCTCTGCCACAGATCACACACAAGAATAGGTGGGAGCTGCAACCATCAGTATACCTCCTGGAGGACAAAAACCACGAATAAAGGAACCACCAAAAGGTACCAACCAAAGTACAACAAGAGAGCCCACGCACACAGGAGAAAGGGCAAACCTAGAGCTTACAGACAAGGAGATCTGAGAGACCACACCTCTGAATCCCACAGAACTCCTGCCATAGAAGTCCACCCTACAAAGACAGCTACCACAGTGAAACATCGTGAAGCACAGAAACAAATAAAAAGAGTCACCTAAAATGGGGAGACCAAAAAATGCAATCAAAAGGAATGGAAGACTCCCCAATAAATGGACATGAAATGGACACAAGCGAACTATCAGATATAGAACTCAAAATAATGGTTATAAAGATGCTGAAGGAACTCACAGACAACTACAAGGAGCAGAGTGGAAACTACAACAGTATGAAAAAGGAAATAGGAACTATAAACAAAACCCAGAAAGAAATGAAAAATAAAATCTCTGAAATAAAAAACACACTAGAAAGAATTACAAGTAGGCCAGATGAAGCTGAGCACTGAATGAGTGAGCTGGAGGACAAGGTGGAAAGCAACATCTAGGTAGAGCAGCTGCGTGAAAAAGAAATACTCAAAAAAATATGAGGATAGCTTAAGGGAATTCCAAGATAACATGAAATGCAACAACATTCAAATCATAGGATTACCAGAAGGAGAAGGAATGGAGCAAGGGATAGAAACCCTGTTTGAAAAAATAATGACAGAAAACTGTCCAAACCTGGAGAGGGCAAAAAACATGCAAGTGCAGGAAGCACAGAGAGTCCCAATCAAGATGAACCCAAAGAGGCCAATTGCAAGACATATCATAATTAAAATGCCATGTATTAAAGACAAAGAGAGAACTTAAAAGCAGCAAGGAAAGAACAAGAAGTGACATACAAAGGGGCTCCAATAAGGCTAGGAGCTGACTGCTCAACAGAAACGCTCCAATCCAGGAGAGAATGGCAAGAAATATACCAAGTAATGAAAAACAAAGGCCTGCAACCAACATTACTCTACCCAGGGAGGCTCCCAATTAAAATCGAAGGTGAAATAAGGATTTTCCCAGACAAAAGAAGGCTGAAAGAATACACTTCCACCAAACCAGCCTCATGAGATTTTATTAAAGGGAATACTATAAGAAGCAAAAGGAAAGGAGTGAAAGAGAGAACACAGGTACAGAGGAGGGGGGGAATGAACAAATACCTATCAATAATAACCTTAAATGTTAATGTAATAAATGTTCCAACCAAAAGACATAGAATAACTGAATGAATAAGAAAGCATGACCCACACATATGCTGCCTACAAGAGACCCACCTCAGGACAAAAGACCTACACAGACTCAAAGTGAAGGGCTGGAAACAAATTTTCCAAGCAAATGGACAGGGAAAAAAAGCCAGGGTAGCAATACTCATATCAGACAAAATAGACTTCAAAAGAAGAGCCATAAAGAGAGACCCAGAAGGTCATTTCATAATACTTAAGGAATCCCAAGAAGACATAAACATTGTAAATATATATGCACTCAACATAGGAGCACCTAAATACATAAAGAAAATCTTGTAGGACTTGAAGAAAGATATTTCTTTCTTGACAGCAACACAATTATAGTAGGGGATATTAATATTAACACCCCACTGTCAAAAATGGACATATCTTCCAAACGAAATATCAGCAAAGATATCGTGGCATTGTACAACACTCTAGATGAAAAGGGCTTAACTGATATATACATAGAGAGAGAGCCCTTCATCCCAAAGAAACTAAATACACATTCTTTTCAAATGCACATGGAACATTTTCAAAGATAGACCACGTGATAGGACACAAAACAAGCCTCAACAAATTCAAGAATATTGAAATCATACCAAGCATTTTCTCCACTACAAGGGACTGAGACTAGAAACCAACCCCAAGGGGAAAAGCCAAAAACCATTAAATCATGGAGATTGAATAGTGTGCTATTGAACAATGAATGGGTTGAGAATGAAATTAGGGAATAAATCAAAAAGTTTCTGGAAACAAACAAAAATGAACTCACAATGACCCAAAACTTATGGGACACACCGAAGGCAGTTCTCAGAGGGAAGTTCATAGTGATACAGGCCTACCTAAAAAAGTTAGAAACATTTCAAACAAACATCTTAATCTTACACCTACAAGAATTTGAAGGACAACAACAAAGAAAGCCCAGAGCAAGTAGAAGGAAAGAAATAATCAAGATCAGAGCAGAATTAAATGACATAGAGACTAAAAGCACAATTCTAAGGATCAATGAATCCAGGAGCTGGTTCTTTGAAAACATAAACAAAACCATCAAGCCTTTAAGCAGGCTCATCAAGAAAAAAAGAGAGAGAACCCAAATAAACACAATCAGAATTGAAAGAGGAGAGATTACGACTGACACCACAGAAATACAAAGAATTGTAAGAAATTACTATGAAGAACTACATGCCAGGAAATTTGAAAACCTAGGTGAAATGAACAAGTTTCTAGAAAAATATAATCTTCCCAGACTCAATGAAGAAGGAGCAGAAAGCCCAAACAGACCAATAACAGCAGATGAAATTGAAGCAGTAATCAAAAAACTCCTGACACACAAAAGCACTAGACCAGATGGTTTCACAGGAGAATTCTGCAAAGCAATTAAGGAAGAGCTAACCCCTATCCTTCACAGACTATTCCAAAAAATCCAAAATGATGGAAGACTCCCAAACTGTTTCTAGGAAGCCAGCGTCATCCTAATCCCAAAACCAGATAAAGACACAGCAAAGAAAGAGAACTTCAGGCCAATATCACTGATGAACATAGATGCTAAAATCCTCAACAAAATATTGGCAAACCACATTCATCAATACATTAAAAAGACCACACACCATTGTGACAGACCCTTCTGTGTGGTGTGGGCCCAGCTCCCACTCGGAGATGCACAGGACCCACACCCACAGATAGGTTCCCTCTGATTTGCAATATACCTAAGCTGCTTTGAGGTTTGCTCTTTGCTAAAAAACTCCCTCACCCTACAAATGCTTGCTGTAACTTCCTAAAATCCATGCTGAGCCTTGCAGGGACCAGTGTAAGGCTGCCTATTTATTTGCCAATGTCCTTCTTCTGTGATGTAATGAGGGGCATTGGCTCCCTTGTTGTAAGGGGGATAGTGAGGAAGAACCATCTTGGAATGTGAGGAGATATTTTTAGAATAAAGGCCTGTCATGCAGAGGCAGCGGCTTTTACTCCTCCTGAGAGAAAAGCCACGATGTCATCCTTATTCCTCCATCAGACTCGGTAGTACCTGTGTGTGTTTTAATTCATCCATAATGATGCGGACACTGCTGGCTGGTGTCCACATCACACCATGATCAAGTGGAATTCGTCCTATGGATGCAAGGATGGTACAATATTTGCAAATCAATAAATGTAATGCATCACATAAACAAAAGGAAAGATGAAAATCACATGATCTTGTCAATAGATGCAGAAAAATTAGTTGATAATTACAGCACCAATTCACCATAAAAACACTTAGTAAAGTGGGAGTAGAAGAAGCATTTCTCAACATAATAAAGGCCATACATGACACACCTACAGACAGCATCATACTCAACGGGCAAAAACTAAAAGCTTTCCCCCTAAAATCAGAAAGAAGACAAGGGTGTCTGTTTTCACCACTTCTCTTCAACATAGTATTAGAAGTCCTAGCATCTGTGATCAGAAAAAGAAATAAAAGGCATCTAAATTGGAAACAAGGACGTAAAACAGTCATTGTTTGCAGATTATATGACAGTGTACATAGAAAATCCTGTAGAGTCCATTAAAAAACTACTGCACCTAATAAGTGAATTTGGCAAAGCAGCAGGATTCAAAGTCAATATTCAGAAATCAAAGGCATTTTTATTCACCAACAGTAAAAGATCAGAAACAGAAATTAGGAAAAAATCCTATTTGATGTAAGAACAAGAAAAATAAAGTACCTAGGAATAAACCTAACCAAGGAGGTAAAAACCTGTACTCAGAAAACTATACAACACTGAAGAAAGAAATCAAAGAAGACACAAGCAAATGGAAACATATACCGTGTTCATGGATTGTAAGAATTCACATCATCAAAATGTCCATACTACTCAAAGCAATCTATGCATTCAACACAATCACTATTAAAATACCAATGACATATATCACAGATTTAGACTATTCAAAAATTCAAAAATTTCTATGGAATGATGAACAACCCTCAATAGTTGCAGCAATTTTGAGAAAGAATAAAGTAGGAGGAATCACATTTCTGATATTAAACCATATTACAAGACCACTGTAATAAAAACAGTGTGGTCTGGCATAACAACAGATACATAAGTCAGTGGAGCAGAACAGCCGGCCAGAAATAAGCCCAAGTCTCTGTGGTCAATTAATATTCAACAAAGGAGGCAGGAGCATAAAATGGAGTAAAAGTAGCCTATTCAATAAATTGTGTTGGGAGATCTGGACAACTTCAAGCAAAAAAAGAAACTCAACCACTAGCTTACACCATACACAGAAATAAACTCAAGATGATAAAAGACTTAAACATAAGTTGTGACACCATAAATGTCCTAGAGGAGAATGTAGGCAGGAAAATCTAAGATCTCCTACATAGCAATATTTTCACTGATGTGTCCCCTAGAGCAAGGGACATAAAGGAAAGAATAAACAAATAGGATTTCATCAAAATAAAATCTTTTACACAGCTAAGGAAGACATCAGCAAAATGAAAGGGAACCAACTGTATGAGAAAATATATTTGCCAATGACACCCCACACAAGTGTTTGATCTGTTAAATATATAAAGAACTCACATGACTCCACTCCTGGAAGACAAAAAACCCAATCAAAAAATGGGAAAAGGTTCTGAACAGACACTTCTCTAAGTAGGACTTACAGAGGGCCCAAAGATAGATGAAAGGATGCTCAGTATCAGTAACCATCAGAGAGATGCAAATTAAAACCAGAATGAGATACCACTTCACACAGGTCAGAATAGTCATCATAAACAAAACAACAAACAAGAAGTGCTGATGAGGCTGTAGAGAAAAAGGAACCCTAGTGCACCATTAGTAGGAATGCAGACTGATGCAGCCACTGTGGAATACAGTATGGAATTTCCTCATGTAATTAAAAATGGAACTGCCTTTGATCCAGGAATTCCACTGCTGGGATTATACCCTAAGAATCCTGAAACACCAATCTAAAAGAACCTCTGCACCCCAATGTTCATAGCAGCACAATTTACAATAGCCAAGTGCTGGAAAGTGCCCATCAGTAAATGAGTGGATCAATAAATTGTGGTACATTTACACAATGGAATACTACGCAGCAGAAAGAAGGAGCTCCTACCCTTTGCAACAGCATGGATGGAACTGGAAAGTATTTTGCTAAGCGAAATAAGCCAGGCGGTAAAAGACAAAACCCATATGATCTCACCTATTAGTGGAACCTAATCAATAAAACAAACAAGTGAGTAAAATAGAACCAGGGACACTGAAATAAAGAACAAACTGACAGTGACCAGAGGGGAGGTGTAGGGAGGTACCTGGGGAAAGGATGGGAAGGGTCTAGTCAAGGAACATGTATAAAGGACTCATGGGCAATGACAACGAGAAGGGGAAAGGACTTAACGTGGGAGATGGGGCTTGAGTAACGCAGGGGAAAGTAATGGGGGCCAAACGAGGACACCTGTAATTGGACAATGAAAAGATAAAATAATAAAAATAGATAAATATAAGTAAAATGCATTTGCCACTGCCATGTGGAACGCTTGCCTCATTAACTGAAGATTTTGCATCATGGTATCAGTCTCCATCCAAGTTTTAGGCTAGTTTTTGATGACTCCAAGTCATTGTTGATGACCCAAACCACACAACAGTCTTTATTATCACCTGTCTCCAAGTTCACCCTGTTAGCTCATGTAACAACTCCTTTGGGCATACTATGGGCATTGTCATCTACAACCGTTCTCCACCTTGACTGTTGTCTTCATTGTGTTGAGTTTCTTCTCACTTCCATATCCTCACCAGTGTGGCAGTATGGAAGAGAGAGTGTTCACATTTTACAAAGTTCCAACCTCAAATTTAGTGAAAAAGCTGTCATTTTGGCTAGGCCATTAGCTAAACCTAACTGAGAACATTCCCTTGAAAATATGTTAGCTTTTGAATTTTACCAAATCATAGGTTAAGTGTAATGTGTTTAAGTCACACACTTCTAACCCTTATGCGTTCTACGTCAGAGGTCACCTCTGAGGACACCACTACCAAGTATGTATCTAAGAAACGTATTATTTTTACTTTACTTGAGTTTACAGATGTATTTGGTACAGTTTATTGCTCATTCTTATATACTCATTATTTTATAAGCAAACAAAATAAAAAACTTCAATTCCATAACCGTAGCACCACCCTCTCCTCTGATTTTCTCCTCTAGCTGAGACAACTCTTCTGAATACTCCTTTCTTACCACTGCCTCCTCAATTTGACTATTGATATTTGATTTGAACAAAGCTGCAAACTAAACCTCACTTTCTGTTCATTCTCCTTTTTCAGATGATCTCACTCAGTCTTCTGGCTTTAATTTTTAGATGCATTGATCACTACCAAATGTTTTGCCTATGACCCAAATAATACTTCTGAGCTCAGATCCACAGGAAAACAGCTAAATTTCATGACATCCAGTATCAAACTCATCATCCCCTCATTTTCCCTCCAAAAAAAATATCTCTCCACTATCCTTTACCTAATTGTTAAGCCAAAAATCTGAGAGGGGGAGTTTTATAAATGCATGTCTATCTATAATAACATAAAACAGATTTCTTAATGTGAGTTGTATTCAGAAAATTATGTTTGAAAGCCAAACTTAACAGATATATTACCTAGAAAGTATCTGTTACATAGTAACTACATAAAATGTTAGCAGGTATTATAACTATTGTCTTTAGCTCATCCTTCAGTGCCTTTCCATAACCAGTTCTTCATCAAATCCTATCATTGTCATTTCCTAAATATATCTTTATATCATCCACTTTCATCCAACCCTTCTGCACTGACCTATTTTAAACCTGGTCATCTCTCACCCAGACCTCTGTGAAAGGCGCTTAATTATTCTGATAGTCACTCTCCGCCTCTTCAGATTTCTCCCCTCCTTGCCTTCAGGTTGACCTCTTCATGAAGCCCATCTGACAAAGTCAGCACCACCCCCTCCACCAACAGCATCCTTCACAATATCCATGAGTAAATGGTCTGCCCAGCTTTGAGTCACACAGGGATGCCCCACTCGTATCAGTCTCCCGCGCTGCCTGTATATCCCAGGCACGCTGTTCCTTCTCTCAGGGGCAACTCGCACCAAACTCCCTTCAAATACTGGGCCTCCACACATCCTATTTCTCTGCCTAAAACAAAATCAGAGGCAGTTGGTTGGAGCAGTATCCTGAACACCAAAATTTTGTGGGTTCAATTCCGGTCAGGGCACGTACAAGGTAAGTGGTACACCACATGGTGGTGGGACACCTCGGGGTGGCAACCAATGGATATTTATCTCTCTCTCTCCCTCTCTCTCTCTAAACTCAGTAAAAATATCCTCAAGTGAGGATTTTTTAAAAAATCTTTTTAATAAAAAAAATTGTACACTGCCTTCCATCTCCTGCTTTTTGCCTAACTCCCAGATAGTTATTTTCTTAGTCTAAACTTATAAAGTTTATATTCTCCAGGAAGCTTTACCCGATACCTTTCAAGCAGTAATTTCCAAACTATAAATCATAGTATAGTGTGTCTCTAACCAGTAATTTTTGTAAAGTTGTAGAATATTATGCCATGGCATGGATTGAGATAAGATGGGACATATAATATAGAACATGTAGTTAAAGCTAAGTACTTTTTTTTATAAATTTGTGTGCAAGTATGTGGGGGGATGGTTGTAAAAGAAAGTATATTTTTCTTACTGTGAGTCACATTCAAAAATAAGTTTGAAAGCACAAGTTTGAAAACCATTGTTCTAAGTGATCAGATTTATGTGTTTTCATAACACCAGCATTTGTCTGTTAGTAAAACGAAAATGCCCGGGCTATATCTTGTGTATCTGTAACAGATGTATTTGTCTTATATAAGATGTAGGAAATAAAGCAAGCTAAGAGTTAACCTTCATTAAACAATCCATCAAAACATAGCCTCCATTAAATAATAGATTATTTTCTAAAGCTGGGCTGACATCACTAAGGGTTGCTTTTTTCAGCATCAATCAGAAAGTCATGAAAGGAATGTAATGATGGATCTTTTGCTACAGTTGCTGCTACCTCTATGAAGTTCTGGTTCAGCAAACTGAACATGGGCCTAGGGTGCAGACCTGCCTGAGTTCCAAAGCCTCCTCTGTTGGCTAATGACTGAAAACATTTGGCAAGTTATATAACTCCTAGAATTTCATTTGTCTTCCTCATCTATCAGTTGAAGATGACACTCTCTGCCATACTGGGTTATATATGTTAAATGGATAACATGCCTTTAAAATAGTGTCCGTCAAGTGGTGGGTGTTTAATAGATATTGATCACATTCTTCTTCTCCATTTCCTTCTTTCTTCTGGGTTGGTCTCCTGACACAGGCTTTTCTGACATAAAATAGATGATTCTAGCTCATACTTTCTGTTTTAACGTACTTCTAATGTAATCGAACTCAGTTCAAGTACAATATAAGCCAAACCAATGACATCATAAAGCTTTTCTTAATTTTTCCATCTTCTTGATATTGTCTTCTATTCTCCTATTCATAGCTGAGCAGTCTGCTTGTTTGGACCAGTCTCTAAGTAACTCCAGGACTCACACTCAAACCTCCAAGTCAAGTTTGGAAATCTGGAATCTCTTCCCTGTCAATGGGACTGTTTGCTACTCTATATGGGGACGCTATCAGCATCTGGCAGATTATGCCCATAGGTTGTGGGAAAATAAAGTGTGTCTCCAAAGGAAAATTCTCTTATGGCTCCACCAAAACGTGTTTTATGAAGTAACTGAAGTAAATATGATATGACTGACCTAACACAAACGCGCTATTTTACTCCACCTCGATCGAGGACTGTAAAGTCTACCACCATCACTTCTTATAATGTCCATGAAGTTCCATGCAGATAATCCATCAAGGAAATGAAATGGGAAGATAGTAATTAAGGATTTAGCAACTCAATGAAAGTTGTAGCACTAGAAACATTTCCAGTACTAACAAATGTCCCATTATTTAAGCATGCTTGACTATACTTAGCAATTTACGAAAGGTGGAATTTATACAGCTTGATTCTCCTCTGTGACTCTGGTTCCATTGATGTCATGTGTTCCCCAATGATGTCATGTGTTCCCCATGTGTTCCCCAATGGAACACATCTGGATGAGATGAACATAAGTGAATTAACCACAATGAGTTCCCAAATATCTCCAAAAACTCATATTAAAGCAAGAAGCATCTTTATTAATTCTTTAAAAAAATTTTTGCCTTTTAAATTAAACTCTTTATATACAGACATGACTCTGCTTCTGGATGGAAAAAAGAAAAAAGCGCCTGGGCTGGTGTGGCTCAGTGGACTGAGTACCAGCCTGTGAACTGAAAAGTCACTGGTTTGATTCCCAGTCAGGGCACATGCCTGGGTTGCAGGTCAGGTCCCCAGTAGGGGGTGGGTGAGAGGCAACCACACATTGATATTTTTCTCCCTCTCTTTCTCTCTTTTCCTCTCTCTAAAAAATGAGATAAATAAAATCTTTAAAGAAAAAGCAAACAGCATAATAGTTTAAAGAGACATACTTTAAAAGCAACATTACCTTTGAGCAAGCTAGTCCTCAATCTGTAATAACCTTGATTTTCTCAATGTAGTTATTTCATAAAATACTGAAACATTTCTAAAACCTGGCAATAATATTTACTTGAATATATTCTTTATTTTAGAAGTGTTAGGCAGTTTGTGCTTGAATGAACATATATTTTAAAGCTGCTGTATAAAGAATGCAGAATAAGCATAACCATAATCTCTTTGTGTTAGATGTATTCATAAACAACGTAAAGCTTTATAATTCAAATTTATTTTAATTTTTGTTATATGTTGTCACCAACAATTCATGTGGGTTCTGGAACCCTCACTTTATACATGAAGAATATAAAGAGATATTCTTTGTATGGTTTTTCCAACCATACAAAGAATATCTTTTATTTCCCAAGAGATAAAATAAATCCTGGTCTCAGGTTTCTTAAGCCTATAACTGAGCAGATGTCTGCTACATGAGCTAAATACATAATTCAGGCATGTAAACAAAAAGTTCGGTTTGAATTAGAAAACAAAAATGGCAATTTTTTGCTGAGTTGTTAAATCATTACATTATCACTGTATACCTCAACCTGATTCATCTACCTGACATACTTTAATTGAATTCTCCTGCATTCTATTATCCCAAATTAAAAATCAGAAAGAGACACTGGAATCATAATTCTAGATAAGAATTTGACTAAATTCTATTTTGTAGAAATAATGAATTTGAATATATGTTTCCTATGTCTTTATCTAATACCAAAAACTGAAAATTCACTGGAAAATCTTTTAATTTGTGAAAGACTTCATGCATTTACCCACAAAAAAAAAAAATACTGGTTTTGCTAAATTTTGGATTAAATTTTCTCAGTTTCACTGAGACTTAGTTAAAAGTAAATTTCTTAAATTTTGCCACAACTCATTTAAGGAGTAAAAATCAAATCTCTGAAATGTATGCTTTAAAAATAAATCAACAAACAGCAAGTGCTAGCAAGGATACAGAGAATGAGGAGCCCTAGCGCACTGTTGGTGGGACTGCAGACTGGTGCGGTCACCATGGAAAACAGTGCGGAACTTCCTCCCAGTATTAAAAATGGATCCTCCTTTTGACCCGGTGATTCTGCTGCTGAGACTATACTCTAAGAACCCTGAAACGCCGATTCAAAAGAACCTATGCAGCCTGTGTTCATAGTGGCACTATTTATAACAGTCAAGGGCTGGAAACATCCTAAGTGCCTGTAGGTAATCAAAATACTGATTTTGAGTGGATCGAAATACTTGCTGCATTCACACAATGGAATACTATGCAAGAAAGAAAGAAGGAGCTCCTACCTTTTGAGACAACATAGATGGAACTGGAGAATATTATGCTAAGTGAAATAAGACCGTTGGTGAAAAATTAATACCATATGATTTTACCTATAAGAGAAATCTAATTAACAAAATAAACTAATGAAAAAAAAAAACAGAACCGCAGGCATGGAAACATGGAACAGCCTGGAAGTGACTAGATGGAATAACTGTGTAAAGAAAGGGAAGGTACTGGACAAAGAACATGTATGAATGACCCGCGGACACGGACAACAGTGTGGGAATTATCTAGAGGAGTGAGGAGTGGGATGGGTGGAGGGGGGCAAAGGGGGAAAAATTGGGACAGCTGTAACAGAATAACAATTTGAAAAGATTTAATAAAAACAAATGAATAAGATAATAAACAGTCATGTTTAAAAACTAAAAAGCAAACAAATATATATTTTTTATTTTATTTTTGTTCCATTACAGTTGTCTGTATTTCCCCCCAACCACTGCCCCCCCACCCCAGACATCCCCACCTCCCTTCCCTGATCCTTCTCCACCTTACTTTTGTCCATGTGTTCTTTATAGTTGTTCCTGAAAATCCTTCCTCCTCTTCTCCCCATTACTTCCTCCCACCTCCCGTCTGGTTACTGTCAGTTTGTTCTTATGATGGAGTACTGTGTAGAAGAAAGAAAGAAAGAGCACCTACTCATTGCGACAGCATGGATGGACTGGAGAGCATTATGCTAAGTGAAATAAGCCAGGCAGTGAAAGACAAATACCATATGATCTCACCTGTAAGTGGAACCTAATCAAACAAAACAAATAAGTAAGCAAAATATAACCAGAGACAAACAAAATTTTGTAATACTTGTCTAATAGATAATTTGATCATTTCCTCTTAGACTTGTGGACCTTAAACCATCTTTGACCAAAATAAAAATTTTCACCTACACTTTTAAAGAGCGTAAGAGAGGGACAGAACATTATTGAAGCTTATGTTAGGAGGTGGGTGTTATGCTGGACACTTTGTATTTCTTATCATATTAATGCTTTACCAGTATATATTATAGAAAATAAAAATTAACTAAGTAATATGTCATAGCAATAGTTTTAAGTAATTTGCACAGACTTAAGGATTCTAAAGCTCTAGGTTTCTAAAATATGGTCTCTCAATATCTTTTTCATCACTGGTGACATTCTGGCATTGTGCTAGAATCATTTCTTGTCCTTAGTAGCATAGAAATGTTTATATTTTAAATTAATTATATTTCATTAATTCCAATCTGCAGCTTCTTTTCAATCATAATAAATTTAGAAAATTAATTATCTTGATGACAGGATACAAAAATAGAATTAGGTGAAAGGCACATTTCTAAAACCTAAGAAAGAAAATGTCTTCTGTCATTTTAATTTATTGTCCTTTATCAATTAACTATCAAATCATATGCCTCTGACATTTAGAAGACAACGTGCCTAAGAAATGTCAAGGCTTTTTTTTTTTCTCCAAATACAACTTTATTTTCAGAAAGCATGACAACAGAAATGCAGGTGTCATGTAATTTGTTTTTCTTTTCACACTATAAGCTTTGCCTGGAAACTTGCATCAGCCAAACCTGATATCTGTTGCCTAGCAACCATCTGACAATCCTAAGACTTAGGTGACCTGGATATATTTCTGACTGTTAACCCTTACACAACTGAGTTAATTAAACACTTACAGACTCTTAGAGTTCCTAGGTAAAAAAAAAATATATATATATATATATTGTGGAATTTAATTTTAACCATCAACAATTTAATTGATTTTCTTATTACAGGAATTAAAGAATTGGAATAAACAATAAAGAGTTTTATAGTAACAGTAAATTATTTTTAAAAATATATAATAATAATTTGTGTTTTCTCATCTGGTCTGCTTTAAAAAAAGTACACTGGGTAACTCTTGAAATTGAATCTTCAGTTTCTATCTTTATCATGCAATTGATATGCATGTATATTTTTCCAAAATTGTAGTGACATAAAAAAATTCTGAAAAATAAGATTATTGACCTGAGCTCAGTGGGTCAATGGCAGACTTCATCAGTGCTTAAAACAAACCCATAAAGCTGAACAAAGAGATGCTAATCTGCCAAGAATTCAGGCAAACATATTAATCTCTAATGTAAATATGGAGCAATAAGATTAATGTTTGACTTTGTTAAAAATAGTTATACTTTAAGAAATACAATTACTGGATGTATCATGTAAGCACTTTCAAATAAGGATAAAGAGAGGAAGAAGAGAGAGACTTTTAAAATTCTTTGCAAAACAGTGACATTTAAATAAGTATAATTTTCCAACTTCTTGAGGCTAAAAAATAATCAAATGCTTTGCTGAACTCTCTGACAACGCTGTATCTTTAAAATATTAATATCCACTTGCAGAAACCAACTGATTGCAACAAATTTAAATAATTAGAAGTAGAATAATTTTCATCATATTAGTCAAACTATTAAATTTTATATGGGTTAAAGTGTGTGTGTGGATCTGTATGCATACTAATTAAGAACAAAACCAAAACTAACTGGGTACTCACATTTAATTGTCTTAATTATAAACATTTGTTATTAAGAATATCTTCTTATAACAGTTGAATAAAGTTATCATAAAAAAATCAATTCATTAAACCTTGAGTGAAAAAGGACTCATTTTTAAACAGGCTAAATGTTTACAATATTGAAAGATAACCCCTACTAATTACAGAGAAAAAATTTTGATTCACCAGGAATAAAAGGCAGTATAGTTGATTACAAATGCTTATTGAATATACAAAGTATCAGTTTAAAAACAATGAAATTAATTTATGTCATTGAGTTAATTTATAAAATTGTATATGTTATTCAGTTGATGTTTTCTAACTCAATGAAATATTTTACTAGGGATCTTTTGACAAAGTTTAAATGATAGAACTTGAAAGGTAATGGGAGAAAAAATATAATACAACCGCATGTTCTAAGAGATTTGTATCAAATATAAAAACGATGGTAAATAAAAGAAAAACCAGGGAGTTCTGGCCAAGATGGAGGTATAGGAAGAAACGCTTTGCTTCCTCGCACAACCAAAAGAAGGGTAACAGTGAATTTAATAACAATAAACTACCAGTAGTGCCATAAAATCAAACTGCATGGAACTCCAACAACCAAGGAGTTAAAGAAAGATTCATTCAGGAAGGTAGGAGGGGCAGAGATGGGCAGCCAGAAGGAGAGGACCTGCAGCAAGGCAGTGGACGATGTGGGTAAGGAGAGGCTGGCTGACCAGGAGACTAAAGACTCAAAACCTCTAGCTATAAAATACTGTAGGGGTTTTAAAGATGAGAGAAACTCCCAGTCTCATAGGAGAGTTCGTTGGAAAGTGGAGCTAGAGCAAACCCTCTCTGACCCTCCCCCACAGACAGCACCACAGCACAGCAAAGCAGGTTGCCCTGCCCTAGTGAATACCTAAGGCTCCACCCCCTTACAACATAACAGGTGTGCTGAGACAAAGAAGTGTGGCCCGAATGAAAGAACAGATCAAAACTCCAGAAAAAGAGCTAAGCAACAAGGAGGTAGACAACCTATCCAATGCAGAGTTCAAAACACTGGTATTCAGGGTGCTCACAGAACTGATTGAGCTCTGTCACAAAATGAGGGAAGGAATGAGGCTACAGAAAGTGATATAAAGGAAAATATACCGGCAACCAACCGTGAAGGCAGGAAACCAGGACTCAAATCAACAATCTGGAACAAAAGGAAGAAATAAACATCCTATCAGAACAGAATGAAGAAACAAGAATTCAAAAATTAAGGAGAGGCTTAGGAACTTCTGGGACAACTTTAAGTTCTCCAACATCTGAATCATAGGGGTGCCAGAAGGAGAAAAACAAAAGCAAGAAATTGAAAGCTTATTTGAAGAAATAATGAAGGAGAACTTCCTCAATCTGGTGAAAGAAATAGACTTCCAGGAAGTCCAGGAAGCCCAGAGAGTCCCAAAGAAGTTGGACCTGAGGAGGAACACACCAAGGCACATCATCATTAAGTTACCCAAGATTGAAGATAAGGAGAGAATCTTAAAAGCAGCAAGAAAAAAAAAAGGGGACAGTTCCCTACAAAGGAGTGCCCAGAAGATCATCTTCTGATTTATCCAAAGAAACCTTAACCTTACAGGCAAGAAGGGGCTAGATGAAGTATTTGAAGTCATGAAATGCAAGGACCTATATCCAAGATTACTCTATCCATCAAAGCTATCATTTAGAATTGGAAGGGCAGATAAATTGCTTCCCAATAAGGTCAAGTTAAAGGAGTTCATAATCGCCAGGCCCTAATTATATAAAATGTTAAAGGGACTTATCTAAGAAATAGAAGATCAAAAACTATGAACAGTAAAATGACAACAAACTCACAACTATCAATAACTGAACCTAAAAAAACAAAAATAAACTAAGCAAACAACTAGAATAGGAACAGAATCATGAAAATGGGGATCACATGGAGGGTTATTAGCAGGGAAGTGGGGGATGGGGGAAAAGGTACAGGGAATAAGAAGTATAATTGGTAGGTACAAAATAGACCAGGGGAGGTTAAGAATAGTGTAAGAAAGAGAGAATCCAAAAAACTTTTATGTATAACACATGGACATGAACTAAGGGGGGTGGAGAATGCTGGAGGGTGGGGGGTGCAGGGTGTAGGAGGAATAAAGGGGAGAAAAAATTGGGAAAACTGTAATCACATAATCAATAAAATATACTTTTAAAAAAGAAAGAAAAATCAGAATCAAGTCAGGATGCTTGCTGTTATTTTTATTATATTGAGAAAAAATATTCCTGAAGATATAAAGGAAAAATAAGGACAATAGTAAAAGTGAAGAAAAAAATACAGTTAATAGAATGGGAAAGTAGTTGGTCATCATCTCTGCCATGTATCGCTAAATATCATAACCTCTGTGCTTGTGCAAATCCTAAAACACATAGAACAGGAGGACGTTGATCCTGTGGACAGCAGCGGGGGGAAAAGTAACTTTTAATGGACACCAACTTCATTTCAGGTATTTTGATATTAAACAGGACCACTGAATCTTGATATCACATAAACCCAGATGCAAGTGCAGACTTTGAAACCATATAGCTGTGAGAACTTGGGCAAAGTTATTGAATTTGTACTAGACAAGATTTTCCTTGTCAATAGAGAAGAGCTGTACCTTATTAAAATAAAATGAAGCATGCCAAGCGCTTAGGATAGTGCCTGGCATGTAGTAAGTGCTTAAAAAGGGGTGGGGGTTGCATAATTGGGGGCTCCAGGATGGAACAAATATTTTGCACTGGTAAATACATTCACCAATATTCTGATACTCTGTCAAAAAGAAATACAAGAGACTTTCATTTAGCATAGACTCTCTACACAATTTGAGTATATTAACTCATCTATAGTCCCCAAAACCTTTGTGAAGTAAATATAATTATTGTACTTACTCAGAAACTTGTGACTAAAGTTATTTTTTGACTTATCAACATTGACTCATCTAGTACAGGGGTGTCAAACTCATTCTCACCGGGGGCTACATCCGCCTTGCAATTGCTTTCCAAGGGCTGAATATAATTTCAACTCCTTAACAGTTAAGCAGTAGTTACATTTATATGGTCCTAAAATTATTTTGGCCCTTTGAAGGCAACCGTGAGGCTGATGTGGCCCCTGGTGAAAATGAGTTTGACACCCCGATAGCAGTTTTTAGAACCAATTTTGTGTCGGTGGTCTTCTTCCAGGTGCTCAACATACAGAAGTCCATAACTAAGACATGATGACGGCTGCAAATGAGTACATCTTCTAACAGGGCCCTGTTTCATTCCAAAGCCTCAGTACCTTTCCTATGCTAGTTTCTAATTGGAAACAGCTAAATTGAATGCCTTTTTCCCTAGTGGTGAGCAACAAAAAGAATTCTAACAAGGTAGACCAGTTTAAATCAGTATAAAATATCCAAACCCTTAGAACATAAATCCCAGGGGAAGGTTAATGAAACAAGAATGTTGAGTGTGTGTGTGTGTGTGTGTGTGTGTGTGTGTGTATTTTTTTTTTTCAGCCATAATTGGCCAGGAGTAAATGTTGGTTTTATATGAGCAATCAAACTAAGATATTGTTTTAATGCTGGTAAGGATTCCAGTAAAAGGTTAATATAATAGCATATGCATTCAATGAATATTCATTGAACATGTCCTAAGTACCAAAGTGTAATCCTTAACTCCAAAATTAGGAATTACAGAGGTAAATATGAGCAAGAGGCATGGATGAATCTCTGTGCGGTAGCAGCAAGCAGGCAATGATGATACAAGAGGTGCCCCGATGGAGGAAAACAGGGTGTTGTGGAAGCAGACAAAAATGTGCAAATGCGATTTCATCAGGACCTGGGGCATGGAAATTTTTCTTGAGCAAAAGTCACCCATAATGAGACCAGAAGTGTGTGATGCTTAATTGTGTAAACTTAACTGGGCTGTGGGGGCCCAGATATTGGGCTCACATTATTCTGGATGTGTCTGTGAGGGTGATTCTGGAAGAGATTAACAGTTGAAATGATAGACTGAACCAAGTCAGCTGCCCTCCCCAGTGTAGGTGGGCCTCGTCCAATGCAGTGAAGGCCTACATAGAACAAAAGGCAGGATAAAGGAGAACCCACACTCTCTGAGTGATGGCCCTCGAGCTGAGACACCTGCCTTCTCCTTCCTTTGTGCTCATCCTGGAACTTACTCCATCAGCTCTCCTGGGTCTCCAGCCTACCCACTGAAGATCTTGGCATTCTATTTCTGTCTCTGGGGAACCTTAATACAAAGGATAAATAATAAAATGGAGTGGACAGGCAAGTGTCTCAGGATAGGAAAGTGGCAGGAAAAATTTCTAAAGCAAGATGGTAAGTAAAATCTTGAGTCCAGTTTCTGGAAGGCATTCCATGGAGCTGGACCAGGGAATGCTAAGGATGAAGAACAGAGATGAAGCCAGGGAAGCAGCTGGAACAGGATGATAATGGAAACTGTACCCCACACTAAGGAGCTTTACCTCTAACTGTAAGTCAGTGGGGAGCCATTCACATGTTTTAAGCCAGGTGTGGCATGACAGAAATAACTCTGCATCTGCATTTGTATCTATACAAGAAGTAGGCTAAATGGGTGATGTGCAGTGAACTTGGGAAATGATGCTGATGGCCTCAAGGATGGTCGGGTTGTGGGGATGGAAAGAAAGAACGCGATTCCATTGTAAGGAGGCGGAATTAAGGAGATGCAGTGATTGACTGGAGGCCAGGTCTGTTTATGGAAAAGAAAGCATTTGGGCCCTGGCTGGTAGGGCTCAGTGGATTGAGCACCAGCCTACAAACCACAGGGAGGTGGGTTCAATTCCCAGTCAGGGCACATGCTTGGGTCACGGGCCAGGTCCCCCACATGGAGCGCGTGAGAGGCAACCACACATTGATATTTCTCTCCCTCTCTTTCTCCCTCTCATCCCCTCTGTCTAAAAATAAAATAAATAAATTATTTTTTAAAAAAGGAAAGCATTTGGGTGATACAGTCTTCTCAGAAAATAAGCAACTATATGTGCTGTGGTCTTCTCATTAAGATTTACGTGGAGGAAAATTAATGAGTTCAGCTCTGCATAACTGTAGTTTAAATGTCTACAGCAGTAAACAGTAGAAACTTCATAATGCAGGCACGGAATTGAGGAGAAGGAGCTGGGTTGGTTGTTTGCAGGCAAAATCTTTGGAACACTGCAGTTGTAGCCCTTGGAGAGAATGAGATTCCTTCTACTGAGAGCACTCACAGAACTGTCTTACACAGTAAATTAAATTGACTGAATATTAAAAATATGTAGGAGGGTCAATAAGGCACTTTATATATCTGCTTTCCATCTTCAACACAACATTGCTGCTAAGGAGAGTTTATAGTAGGCCAGAACCCAATGCCAAAAGTTGTTTGCAGCAACAGCTGATCTAAGAAAGAAGGAAACAGTGAAAGGAAAAGCAGGCACTGATACAAAGATATAAAAATTTATTATAACTAGTATTACTTAGAGCAGGTATTACAGAATGTTAATATCAAATAAGATGTATTTTCCAAGAAAATACCAAGCTGTTAACTTCATATAATTTATTGAACCCACAAGTGGCTATGGCTTATTCCAATTTCTTCAAAATGTATTTGAACAATATATGCGTCCATCTGTAGTGAAACATGATACAAACTGTATCCCAAAGTGAAATCTTGAGTTCCAGTTTCAAGTAATTTCATATAATTCAAGAAATAACATTGTTTCTTGATGGTACTCACACAAGGGATTCCATGCATTGTGTTAGATCCAATTACTGTTAACTTGATCGAAAACCAGCATGCGTTATTAATCCAGTAGGTCACTCATAAGGCCAAAGAGTGAATCTAGAAATATCAATATCCTGACAGTTCATTAGTAAGTGCACAGTCCTCTTCAAAAACTGCCTTTCTTAAATACGATCCAGGTAAGACAAATATAGCTTTAGTATTCCTTTCCAGCATCTTGTTATTTAATGCTACAGTTTTCTCCCATTTACCTTTTCCCTGTTTCCTTCTTTAGGAACTCAGCCTCCTGAGAAGGACAACAAAAAGCCAGTAACAGTGTCAGCATACATTTAGAAAAGAACAATAAATATACTTTCCATGGAGAGCACAAAGAACTCCATGGAAAATGGAGTAAGGAAAAGGTGAGGTGGAGATACAAGGGTAATAATTTTAACAGTGACTAATATGTGTTGGCTGATGCTACATGATAGACCCTCTGTCCAATATTTCACTTGCTGATTAATGCCAGAAATGTATGTGATAAAATGTTACGGAATAAATGGTGCCCAGAAAAGAAAAAAAAAAAGGAAAGGAAATAACTCATGTTTGGACATCACATCATGCCAGAGTCTTTGCACATACGTATTGGTACATGTACCCATCTCAACACCTTATCCGGTGAAATGTGGATTCAAAACAGATCTGTCTGCTATAAATCCCTCCTGCTTTTCTCAGACCATGCTGCTTCTACCTGTGTCCTGTAGGCTCATGGGGAAGGAGAAACCCTGGTCCTCAGATAACTCTAAATCATGCTGATAGAAAACTGTCAAGACACCAAAAATTTTGGAATAAAAGACTGACTTAAGAAATACAATGAGCATGTCAGAACTGATGGCTTATTGAATGAAGGAAAACAAAAAAGGGCATGGTCATGACATGGTCTGCAGAAATTC
This sequence comes from Anoura caudifer, assembly GCA_004027475.1. Lineage (NCBI taxonomy): Eukaryota > Metazoa > Chordata > Mammalia > Chiroptera > Phyllostomidae > Anoura > Anoura caudifer. Next base: position 220,789 of record PVKU01002532.1, read on the forward strand.
AAATTACGAACCAATAAAAATTTTTCAGTCATGACAAATGAGGTAAGCTGTTTTGAACAGAAGAGTATGTGTACTCATATAACTTGGGTCATGACAGGTCATCTTTTCTGAAAAAAATATAAAAAGAAGAGTTATAGAAGGAAAGTAACTCAAAGACACATCGCTAGCTAGCTTCTCCCTGAAAAAATAAAATATTGTTAATATTATGAAATACTGGACCATTCAACAAAATTCCCATGTATTTTATAAAATTTATTTTTATTGTTTTTCAAGTACAGTTATCTCCATTTTCTCCCATCCCCTCCCCTTTGCCTCAACCACTCCCACCTCCCATCCTCAGTCCCACCCTCCTTTGGCTTCATCCATGGGTCCTTTACACATGTTTCTTGATGACACTTCCCCTCTTTTCCTTCATTATCACCCTTCACCCTCCCCTCTGGTTACTGTCAGTCTGTTCTTTATTTCAATGTCTCTATGTATACTTTGCTTGCTTGTTTGTTTTGTTGACAATCTCACAGTACTATGAAATACATAAATTTGCAATAATTTGAAATATGAATATGTAAACTTTTAGTTGCATTTAAAAAGTTAATTATTGGAGAACTTGGTTTAAGAAAAAATATCAGTGAAAGGTCAGGTCTTATCTTATCTACATGCAGAAATAAACCACCTAACTGTAATTCCAAGATTCTGGAGACACAGGACAAACCAGGGAGTCAATGTTTCAGTTATTATTTCTCCTCTTTCATTCCTGATCTTAACTGGCTCTGCTTTCTTTTTTTCTTGATAAGTCTGCTTAAAAGATTGTCAGTCTTGTTTTTCTTTCAAAGAACCAGCTCTTGGATTCATGATCTTTTGTATTGTTTTCTTTTTTTAAGTATATTTTATTGATTATGCTATCACAGTTTTCCCAATTTTCCCCTTTTATCCCCACTCTGTCCTGCACCCCCAACCCTCCAGCATCCCCCGCTTAGTTCATGTTCATGGGTTGTAGAGATAAGTTCTTTGAGTTCTCTGTTTCCTATACCATTCTTACCCTCTCCCCATCTATTTTATGCCTGCCAATTATGCTGCTTATTCCCTATACATTCCCCCCCCCTTCTTCTCCTCCACCTCCCCACTAAAAGTCTTCCATGTCATGTCCATTTCTCTAATTCTGTTACTGTTCTGGTTGTTTTCTTCATTTTTGTTTTCATTGTTGTTGTTTTTGGGGGGGTTCAGTTGTTGATAGTTGTGAGTTTGTTGTCATTTTACTGTTCATATTTTTGATCTTCAATTTCTTAGATAAGTTCCTTTAACATTTCATATAATAAGGGCTTGGTGATGATGAACTCCTTTAACTTGACCTTATCTGGGAAGCACTTTATCTGCCCTTCCATTCTAAATGATAGCTTTGCTGGATAAAGTATTCTTGGATGTAGGTCCTTGCCTTTCATGACTTCAAATAATTCTTTGCAGCCCCTTTTTGCCTGCAAGGTTTCTTTTGAGAAATCAGCTGATAGTCTTATGAGCACTCCTTGGCAGGTAACTCTCTCCTTTCCTCTTGTTGCTTTTCAGATTCTCCCCTGGGCCAAGATGGAGGCATAGGTGGACACACTGTGCCTCCTCGCACAACCAAAATTAAGGACAACAAGGATTTAGAAACAAGAAAGAGACCAGAACTGAGAGAAAATTGAAATGTATGGAGGTCTGACAATCATTCATCCAGACCAGTAAGAGGGACGGAGTCGTGGCAGGAGGAAGCGGAGGTAAGCAGACCCAGGTGTGCAGGCAGCTACTGGTGGACCCAGGCCTGCAGGTGGTGGCTAGCAGGCCTCAGGTGCAAGGTGGCTGGATGACCAGGCGGTCCCACATTTGCGCACAGATAATCCAGGCAAAAATAGGAAACAAGACAGAACTCACAACCCAGGGCCCCAGCGCAGGGAAATAAAACCTAAAAACACCAAGAGTCCACCCCCACATACAGCATCACAACCCAGCTACTGGGCTGCCCCACCCTGGAGAACACCTAAGGCTCCACCCCTCACTACGTAACAGACTTGACCAGACCCCCTATGTAATAAAAAAAATGGCTCAAACGAGAGAACAGATCAAAGCCCCAGAGCCAATTCATCTAGGCGACTAAGAGCTAGCCAACCTATCAGATGCACAGTTCAAAACCCTG